>AUXI01000085.1:0-49728 GCA_000482105.1 Crithidia acanthocephali | reverse complement strand
AGACGGTTATCGGTGCAGCAGTGACGCTGAGCACCAACGTGTGTGTCGTGTGCGTCAACGAGAGAACAAGTCGTGCTGCAAAAGCTAAAAAAAAAAAAGAGTTTTTGAAGTACTTTATTTTGCTTTGCTGGCGTGAGCAATAGGATATGCTGCGCTAAGGAGCAGGGTTGTGATACCCCTTTCCTCTATGCAGCCGGACTTGTCGAGCGTCAACGTTTCGTGTGTTGGTGTTTCTGCGTACATGAACTCTTCTTCGTCTTCCTTTTCTCACCGTCTCGTTTCGAAAACAAAAAAACACTTCACTCCGGCTTTACTGTGCCTCGTCCTGTATCACATACTCACAGTTGATCATCTTTTACTTCAAAGTCTCCTTTTCTCGCTTTCTTTTCTTTTTCATTTTGATAGAAAACAGTGCCTCTTCGTTTTTCTTTCTCTTCCGTACCCCGCCAAATCGGCTATAGCAGCCTTTTTACTTTTCCTACTTCTTTGTCTTTTTCGTTTCTTTCTGTGATACAGAAGAACTAAAGAGATTGGCCGGTACACCATCAAAATAATTCAATTTTGCGTTTATACCAATAATAACTGTTTAAAGTCTCTTTTTTTTCTAGACGACTCTCTTGTCCTTGACAGGTGACAGTCGAACACAATTGCAGAGACTCCACCCTAGGCTCAAAAGAAAAAAGAAAGGAAAGAAATAAACACACAGACCAACTAATTCAACAGCCCCTTGTTTTCTTTCCTTATAACTCTTACTTTTCTTCATACTGGTTCTTTTTTTCCCCCTTTTTCGGCCTTACGTGCTCCGTCAAAAGCTGTTGTGAACGTCGTCATCGTTGAAGAGTCCAGTACGCTATAGCACTCTACTCTTTCATTTACCGAGCACAGCAACTTCAGCAGCAAGACACACACGCACAGACACAGACAGAAATGTCGCTCTTCTACATTGTCGCAACGGTGCTCATCGCACTTGCCGGCTACTTCTACCTCCAGCTCAACCGCAAGGCCGGTGGCGACTACGTGTCCGTGTCGACGTCCGGCACCGCCCGCGGCAAGGCTTCGGGTCACGGCTCCCCGGCAAGTCCCGCCAGTCCCACCGGCGCAGACCCGTCAAAGGACAACAAGGAGGTACTGGTGCTCTTCGGGTCGCAGACCGGCACGGCCGAGATGTTCGCCAAGACGCTGACCCGCGAGGGTGCGAAGCTCGGCGTGCCGATCAAGATCTGCGATGTCGAGAGCTACGACACCTTCAACCTTGAGTACGAGCGGCTTGTCATTGTCATCTGCGCCACCTACGGCGAGGGTGAGCCGACAGACACAATGAAGGACTTCCACGACTGGATGCTCGACGACTGCCGCAGCGTCGGCGAGGAGCTGGCGAACGTCAAGTACACCGTCTTCGGTCTCGGTGACCGCCAGTACAAGTACTTCTGCGAGGAGGGCATCGTGATGGACCGTCGCTTCGACGAGCTCGGGGCGAAGCGGATCTACGGCCTCTGCTGCGGCGACTCCGGCAGCGGCCAGCTCGAGGAGCAGTTCGACGAGTGGTGCAAGGACCTCTGGCCGGCGGTGGGGCGTGCGCTGAACATCAAGATCAAGCAGAACGCCGAGGAGCCGGTGGAGCCGGAGTGCCGCATCAAGTACTGGGAGGAGAAGGAGGCACCGCTGCCCTTCCCCAAGACGGCCTCGGTGCTCGAGCCGACGCAGCGGCTGCCGGTGTGGGTGCCCATGATCCGCAACGAGGAGCTGCTGAAGGCCACCGGCGACGGCAACAGCACCCGCGCCATTGACTTCAACACGAGCGACACCATCATCTCGTACCAGGCGGGCGACCACCTCGGCATCCTGCCGTGCAACGCCGACGAGCTCGTTGCGGAGTACCTGGCGGTGCTGAACGTGTCGGACGAGGACGCCAACCGCGTTTTTTCGCTGCAGGACAAGAAGACGCTCAAGAACGTCTTCCCTGCCCGCGTTTCCCCGCGGACGGCGCTGAAGTGGTACATCGACCTCGCCGGTGTGCCAAAGAAGTCGACGCTGCGTGCCTTCGCCCACTGCTGCACCGACCCGACGCAGAAGGAGGAGCTGCTGCGCATTCTGCGCGTGAACCAGGACGCGCAGAAGGAGTTTGCGAAGCTCGCCGGGCAGCTGCGCACGATGCACGGCTTCCTGCGCCACTTCAGCTCTGCCAAGGTGCCGCTGGCCTTCTTTCTCGAGCTGATGCCGCGCATGACGCCGCGCTACTACTCCATCTCGTCCGACATCCTCTCCACCCCCAACTCCGTCGGCACGACGGTCGGCATCGTGAAAGGCGGCCTGTGCACCAGCATGCTCGCCAAGATGCAGATCGGGGAGAAGGTGCCCGTCTTTGTGCGCAAGTCTAACTTCCACCTGCCGCTGCGGCACAAGGAGCGGCCGGTCGTGATGATCGGCCCCGGCACCGGCGTGGCGCCGTTCATTGGCTTTCTCGAGCGCCGCCGTGCGTGGCAGCAGAAGGGTGCGGTACTCGGCAAGTCCATCCTCTTCTTTGGCTGCCGCCGTCACGCGGAGGATCACATCTTCGAGGAGTACTGCGCGCAGGCGCTGCAGGATGGGGTGCTGTCGGTTCTCGACACCGCCTACAGCCGCGACCAGGCGTACAAGGTGTACGTGCAGCACCGCCTGAAGGAGCGGGCGGCGGAGGTGTGGGAGATGCTCGCGGCCGGCGCCAACGTGTACGTCTGCGGCGATGCAAAGTTCATGGCGAAGGACGTCGATGCGGAGCTGAAGCGCATTGCGGAGGTCGAGGGCCATCTGTCGCCTGAGGCGGCGGAGGAGTTTATGAAGAAGCTGGAGAGCGACGAGCGCTACCTCAAGGACGTGTGGTCGTCTACGCTGTAGAACACAACAGCAAAGAGAGGCATGCGCGAAGTAGAAGAGTCCGGGTTGCGATGCGGAGAGCAGGAGGGCACATGGCACAGCAAGAGATGCAGCCTAGCTTGCACTTTTGTGCGTTCCCCATTTCTTCCTTTCCGCATTTTTTTTTGTGTGTCTGTTGTTGTTCTCTTGTCCTCCGCTGTCTTCAGGTTCCCCTCTTCGAAAAGTTTCATTGTTTCGTGACTCAGTGCCATTTTTAAGAGTGCGCGCTGGTCAACACCTCTGGTGCCGTTCTCTTTTATGGATGTGATTGAAGAAGGTGTTGAGGTAAATGGCGGCACTGAGGAACAAATGGTGAAGAATAAAACAGCTTTTTGCTTTCAGGATAAAACTGCATAGTGGTCAAAAAAAGAGAGGAAACGATATCAAATTAGACACGAAAAAGCACAACTAGCACATCTTCGTGGCTTGCGGCCGCCTTAAGGACACGCAATCACTGTATCCGTGACCTTTCAACATCTGTCTGGTTGTATGAGTAGCTCACGTAGAGATGTTTCTTCTTTTCACCCCTTCTTTTTTTTTTCGCTATTAACACTGATTTCAGCTGCGATGGTTTAATATTTTTGCTGTTATAAGAATGTATGCTACTGTTGGTGAACCCTTTTTTTTTTTTCAAACTGTGTCTTTTCGTCCCCTGTTATGAAGCACATCAGGTTTAAGAAAGGAAAAAATGAATAACGACAGGAAAAAACGTGGTACACGACTCACCATTTTGCAACAGCCCTTCACACCACTGCGAGTTTCTGGTGAAGCAGCAGCAACCTCTGCGGGAGGGCAACCCTTCCGGTGACTTCCTTGCATCTCTGGGGAGTATCGTGAGCAAAAGGGAATGTGGACAGGATGATGGTTTATAAAAGAGTTTGTTGGAGTGGTACCTTAGCGCACTTAGCGCTCAGTATGCGTCCTACTTTCTGATTCGGTTTTTTTTTTGTGTGTGTGTTGCGTTATGCCTCATGCGAACCATGCGCTGGACGTGTTTGTCTTTCTCTCTGATGCGCGTTCTTTACTTTCCACCTTTTCTCCACTGCCTGGGGGGATTTGTCTTCGTTGTTTCCTTGTTGATGGAACGTCATGTTGTAGCAGCTGCTGCTTTTTAAATTTGTTTTTCCTCCGTCTATTGGCGTCCGTGGCTCACACAAAACACAACCCAGAACAGGAATTTCATTAAAACGCCCTCTCCCATCATTTGCACGCACGTCTTTATTGCAGTGCAGCGTTTGTCTCTTTCTTTCTCTTTATCTCACCTCTAGTCCGATGTCCTTTATTGTGGTTGCCTGCTCCGATATTCGAGCGCAGAAGGTCAACATTGAACTGCCTTTTGAGCGTCCACCACCGTCCGTGGAGGTGCTGCGCAATGTTCTCGAGAGTGTCTTCCGCCAGGAGGAGGAGGCCATCAAGCGGGACATGGGCTACACCGACGTCCGCCCCTGCGAACCCTTCACCATCAACCGCCTGCAGCGCTACGACGACGACACGATGAGCTGGTCCGAGATCACCTCCATCGACATGCTGCAGACCTACGATCAGCTCTACGTCTTCCGTAAGAACAGCACCAAAGCGGACATCTCAACGCAGCGGGAACTGCCGGCGCCGCGGCCGTCGGAGTTTTTCACGGACCCGACAGCGACGACGACGTCGGCAGGTGCCGCTGGTAGCCGTCGTGCCACGGCGGTGCAGCCCGAGGCGCCGGCGCAGACCTCCTTTCACACCCCTCGCGCGGGCAACCGGCCGAACGAGTACAACGGCAGCCGCTACGAAGTCTCGCCCGCCAGCCAGCCGCGTGTGAGTGCCGGGGGGAGCCCCTATGCGGCGGGCTCTGCACCGCCGTCGTCTTCGCAGCGTCTGTCGGGTCGCTACGCGGAGCCGGTGGGGGACTACGACCCTTACCCCGCCTCTGCTGCCCTCCCCGGAGGTGGGCGAAGCTCTCCTAGTGCGGCGAGCGGAGCATCTGCTGGCGTCGCCACTGGTGCGGCTCCCTCTCCGTCTTCTTTTTACTACAAAGAGCGCACGACGCCGGAGCGGGTGGAGTACCTCTTTCGTCTCGGCAGCCAGCCCAACGGTGGGACTGTGTTGACGGAAAAGACGTTCGAGCACGTTTTCCGGCTCGCCAACGTGGCATTTCCGGTGGAGGTGCACCAGGACTTGTTCGCCCACTTCGCCAACAGCGGTGCGAACGGCAGCGTTGGGGCGACCATGAACTACGAGGGCTTCCAGGAGTTCGCCTCCTACTTCCCCGTATTGGTGAACATCACCTACCAGCGCATCACGAATCAAGACCGCGAGGAGGCCATCCGCGGTGCGCAGCGGGACAACGGCAAGCAGCTGGAACACGCCCGGCGTCAGGTGCAGGAACTGGAGGCGCGTCTGGCCGCTGCGCGCAAGGCCGCCCAGGAGGCGGAACAACGCCAAGCCCGTCTCCAGGAGGATCTGTACGATATCAGTATGCAGCGCGACCCCGACTACTGCCGCGATGAGCAGAAACTGCTGGACAAGGAGGTGAGCGTCTTCAAGTACCGCGAGCGGCTCTCGAGGGAGGAGCAGGACTATGAGCGACTGGCGATTGAGCGGCGGAAGCGCGCCGTGGCAGCGTCGGCACGCGCGCGGTCAAATTCCCCTCAGGGCACCTACGACCCAAACCGCTACGGTCCCCGTGATTGAAGAAGGAAAAGAAGACGTAGCAGCCTCCGCTGCTTTGACCTGTTGTGTTGCGAAGGAGGCTACTGGAGCACACGCGTGTCATTGATCTGCCATGAACTGTGTCTCCCTCGCTTTCCTTTGCTGCGCAAACGTGTGCACCACTTCTTTTTTCTGTTTGGTTTGTTTCTTTTGACATTTCATAGAGCATTGTTCTCCGGTCTCGACAGGTGTACGGTTCCACGCTACCTGTAGAGCAACCTTTTCTCTCTCTTTTTTCTTGTTTTCTGGTGATCACCTTAGAGTTGTATTGGCTTTTTGTTGCTGGTTCTGCGTGCGTGTGTGTGCTTCGAGTAGCAATCGTGAGTGCTACAACCTCAGCTGTTTTCCCATTCAGCTGCGCGTTTGTGCGTGAATGATTGTCCCCCGACGTTGTCAGTCTTTACCGTTGTTACCCGACGGCGGTGCTAGCACTCTCAAGCGCACGCGTACCCTCCATTTTTTTCCTTTTTTTTCTCCCGTGTTGTTTTTTCCGTTCGTTCTGTACGTTATCTACCCACGGATGTGTCTCCAGGACTCGACGTTGATGTCCTTATCCCGTCTCCTTCTTCGATTTTTTTTTTGTTAATTGGTTTGAGATCCGGAAGAGAATAGTTACAGTACAAGACAGGTTAGCTGAATCAAAGAAACGTGTTGCGCATGCTCTTGCAAGATGTCCACAACAAAGAGAAGAGTGTTAACTCGCCTTCTTTTCATCATGTACTCCTGTCCTGTCCCGTACGACACTTCCGTGATGGAAACGAATAAACACGATTTGTTGTTGCGTCATCTGGGCACGCCGATTTCTCTCTCAGCTCTCCTTTCCTACCCTCTACTAGCTTCTTCTCCTTTTTTTTTCCTACGAGCTGCCGCTTCCATGCTCACTGGATCAGAAGCAAGCTTCTGTGCTTCGTAAGAAAAAGTCTGTAGCATCATTCGTTGTTTCTTTAAAAAAAAAAGTGCACTCATATCGCGAACACGCATCACAAGGCACGAGCTACGTTACCCTCTCCCAAATCTCTGTAATGTAAGTGGCGATCAATTCTCTTACTCCCTATTTGGCTAGACGTTGACTTCAATCGTTGACTTCCTGAAACATATCTAAAGGGCAATAGCTCTTCTGTCTTTCCTCACTCCCTCTGAGCTGCGCTGTAGTTGCTTTTCTTTCTTTTCTTTTCTTTTTCTTTAGTGGTCTTCGGCACACAATTCTCTTCTTACAACAAACGCTACCACCTTCTGTACAACCGGTGGCATTAGCTTGTTTCTTATTATTACGGTATTTTTGAATTAACAACAACAGTAACACGGTTCTCGGTTCATTACTTCCAGTGTAGACTGCTCCCACGTCGGTTTTTATTCAAAATAGCTTTTCTTTTTTGGCTCCCTACTTCAGACACCTTGTCGTTCTCAGTTTTCTTGCTCTTCCTCTATTCGCGTAGCACGCTTTTTGGGTTTTGTTTTCTCACTGCAGTGTGTCGTTAGTCACTTTTCTTGTTTTTCTCCGTTTTCTTTCTCAAACACGCTTAAATTGGTCACACATTTTCTTTTTCTCTTTCACCTCCCCGTTTAAACCTCCTCCTTTTTTTTGTTAGTGTTGCTCAGAGCTGCGGTTTGCCTACGCGCTGTTGTAAACAATAAAAAAACATATATATATGAAATTTAACTACAACTGTATTGTTTCAAGACAATCTACCTTTAAACTTGGCATACGTTTGACGGTCTTCCTATACACTAAAAGAACGTCGTTTCTGTTTCTTTTACAATAGCTGTCTTGCTCTTCTTTTTTTCTGGTTTGCATTTGTTCCGACGTCGCGCTGTCTCCCTTTTGTTCCCCCCTTTAATTTTACGCAAGCGAGCTGACTGATAGGTTTTGTTTTCCAAAGTCAAGCAGAGTTGTGGTGTAGCAGCGCACTTTTCAAGTAGCTTTTTTTATACTGCCCGTTACACCACGAGCACCTTTCCAGAGAAGTGAAGACTAAAAAATAATTTAGTAAAAGCACGTAAAACTCCAGCTGAGTAGGTGTGGCCGATAAGAGAAGATTGAGCAGCGCAACAAGCGGCTCTTTGACCTCTCTCAGACCCTATTAATCTACTTTAGTAAAGAGGTCGGGTTTTACTTGTTTTTGATTTCACGGGTTTTTGTGTGCTTTCTTGAGAGATTGATTGGCGTCTTTTATTATTATTGTTTTCAACTCCTTCAGCCTTCACACGTCGCTACGGCTCTGCCTCTTTTTTCCCCCCTTGTTCTTTTTTCACAACATCTTCCTTAGATAGAAGGACATTATCTCTCTCTCTTTTTTTTTCTCAATCAATATTTTATATTCACTGTTGAACCTTTTCTTTATCCGTGTCTCTTGTATTGTCTTCTTACGCACGGGTGGCACTTTTCTTTCCTCCACATTTTAAGTAATCGTGGGTAGCGTTTCCTTCTTCTGATCCGTTTTTTTTTTTATAGCGCCGCAATTCCGGTTATTGTAACCTTTTTCCCCTTTTTGTTTTAGTCTTTGTCACGGCGCACGGAACGTAATGATGCAGCAGCAATGCTCCTCCAGCAACAATGGAAGCGGCATTGTCGCGAATGCAGCCCCAAAGCGTGCTCGACTGAGTGACGAGTTGAGTGCACATCGTTTTGCCACCACGCTGGCGCCGATTCAGTCGAAGTCTCCCACACCGCCACCACCGCCAATCCAGAGCGCCACCGCTTCCAACCCTCCGCTGTCGAACATGCCGCAGCTGCAGCCGCTCCAGCCGAGCGCGTCCCTCATTGATGCTGGCATGCAGTCCGCCAACGACAACGGCGCCAGTGTCACAGGCAACGTCTTGGGCTTCATGTACAACGGCGACAACACGCTCCTGACAAGTGTTGCAGCAGCGGAGCGAAGCAACTACAGCCAATCATCGAACGCATTCCCGGCGGGTGCAGCGTCTGCCGCGATGCCCCTGCTCACTGCCTTGCCTGTGCGGTCACCTCTGCTTCCACAGCTACCGGCGGCAGCAGCGGCCGTCACACCAACCCTGGTGCCAACACCGCCGGCGAAGACCACCACCACCACCACCACCACGGTGACGACGACAAACAACAATGTGACCGTCAAGACGCCGGCGACGACATCGGTAGAGCGCGGCGGCCAGCCGAACCTTGCGAACCTCCATGTCTCCGGCCCGAGCGGTGCGACGTCGGCGGCTTCGCCGGCTGCGCGGGCGCAAATTGAACCACCGAATCGCCGGATCACTTTCAGGATCGACGGACAGGACGGGGCACAGGACGTGGCTGCCACCGCCCCTGTGCTGCGCTACCGCAACGTGCTGGCTCGGCAGATGGACCCGGTGCTGCACAGTGAGTCGGGTGTCTACCAGCTGGAGTACCTCGACGACGGCGGCAAAATCCAACAGCGTCTCAGCGCCTTCTTCCACTACTGCGCCGAGGAGCTCATCCCACTCGACGACGACGCGGAGTTGATGCTGGACGACCACCTCGGTCCCTTCCTGCGCGAGTCGAGGCACTTCCGTAGCTACGTCGTCGGCGACATCGACCGCTCGTGCGGCGTGGTGAACACGGCGGTGACGCTGTCGGCGAAGGAGGAGCAGCCGGCGCACCCGGTCGCCGCCTCCGCCGGCTCCGACAACGGCACGGACACCGTCACGCTGACCGGCACGGTGGTGAACGCGGTGCGGGACGGCGCCGCGCCTGAGCCGGTAGAGCTGCACGAGTCCTACCAGCCGCTGCAAGGCGCCGTCTTTGAGAGCGCGCTGCGCCGGGCGTGGGAGTGGAAGCAGAAGGGCCGTCTGGACAGCATTGCGCATACGGCGGACGCAGCAGCAACCACCGCGAACGGCGGCGGCGGCGGCGGCAGCAGCAGCATGTCCGTGCTGCAAAGACGCCGGTGGCTGATGAGCAGCAGCTACCCCTTCACGTCTACGCTGCTGGGTGAGGTGTCGGAGGCCGCGTTGGTGGGCAAGGACAGCGCACGTGCTAGCCACTCCATCGATGCGAGGCTGGTTACCGGGAAGCCGTTCCGTGACAGCATGGATGGCAGCATCACTGCAGGCGGCAGCGCAGCAAATAGCAAGACGTCTCGCGGCGCAGCAGGCGAGTTCTCCAGCACCACCCTCCCTACCTTCAAGGCGGAGGTAAAGGCGGCCCTTCAGCTGGACACGATCAACGACCCGCGCGTCCCACTCACGCTTCTGCAGCTCGCCGCGTGCGAGTTGTGTGCCATGGAGCTGATCTCGCGCAAGGTCCTCTGGACGTCGTTCTTGTGCGAGCGCTACGAGATGACGGTGGTGGTCCTGGAGTTCCCTCGCTTTAACCTGGAGCTTGAGACCGTCTCCACAAACGCCACGCTCTACGACACGATACTGAAGCGCAACAACGCGATAGTGGGGTGCTACTTTAATCACACTCTCGAGATGGACCTCCCGTGGATGGCGGATCTTTACCTCGCAGTCTACAAACTGGACCCTTTCGACTCGAAGAAAAGCGACGCAGCGGCCAAGGCGGCGCCGGCGGCGCGGCGCAAGTTTCGCAGCGTGGTGCGTGGCGCATCTGTCGTGTCTTTGGTGTCAGCGAGTAGCACCCCCACGTCGAGGATGGACTGCTCTCCGCTGCCGGTCGTCGCGCCAGCGGGCGGAAACGGACAGATGCCGTCGGTGGCGAACTTCCTGAAGAGTAATACGACAAGCAAGCCGCTGCCGCGTGGGTCGGCGCCGCTGGGCACACAGCAAGTGGTCTTCACCATGGCGTTTCTCGCCACGTTTAACATGATCGTGCTGGAAGAGCTGGCCATCGTGGCGCGGATGCAGCTGCCGGATGTGATGGTCGACGCGATCAACATGCTCCGGCCCGGCGCCGCCAGCCTCACACCCGACTCGCTTTGTGCGAGTCTGACACACTCCGCCTCGCTGCCGATCGTCTCCGACTCCACAACCACCGCACAGAGCCATGAGGTGATCGCGGTGACGGCGCCGGCGGCGCGGTGCGTTAACAGCGGCGGCCCTGCTGGGGCTGGCTCGACGCATGGGGAGCTCACCAAGGCAGCGGCGAGCGACAAGGCGGCCTTCTGTGCGGCTACTACCTCCCCAGCTGCCTCGACCAGCAAGGAGTGCAGCAGCGGAGGTACCATTCTTCCTGTGTCTCCGCGGCTGCTGCAGCAGCTGCGTTCTCCAGCAACGGCCAGTGAGTCGGCCACCGCCGCCGCTGCCGTGCTGCCGCCGCGGCCGCCACCAACGATGACGGCGCAGTCGGAGACCTCTTTGCAGACGTCTGACGGGGCGGCGGAGGTGTCGAGGGTGGGCACAGTAACGGCAGCCCGCAAAACTGTACGCCGCCGCACCCACTACGAGTGTAGCCGAGTGTGGCTGAAGCTCCTCTTCCGCGGCTTCCGCGACGAGGAGGCGTACAACTTCATGACCGACAGCCCCATCGCGATGCGCAACTTCTTGCCGCTGCCGCACGTGTCGTACGAGCGCATCCTGTTGCGGTCGAGGTGCACCATGGCGTGGACGGAGTTTCACAGCTGCGTCGCAGCCGCCAGTGCCTCCCTGTGGGGCTTCCGCGACAAGACTCGCGGGGGCAGGCAGAACGCCAACAAGGCCAAGGACTCGAAGCTGCGAGACCCGGCACACTGGGACCGCGCGATGCGGCACTGCGAGCAGGAGGCGCTCAATATGGCCGCCGCGATGCACGAGCTGTGGTTTCTGGTGCGGGAGTGGTGGATGCACTACATGGAAAACGTCTTTCGTAGCACCGCCCCAGTGTCGCTGAGCATTGCAGCGGGCAACGGCGGCGTCGGCGGCAGGCAAAGAGGCGCCAACTCGTCCGGCAGCTTCCCCTCCGCGGTGAACTTGAACTTGACGCCGCGGCCGCCGTCGTCGCTGCCGTCGCGGTCGCCGCCGCCGCGCACGCTGCGTCCGCTCGACTCGACCGCCGCCACGCTCTCGCCATCGACGGAGAAGCTGACGGTCGCCGACGCGGAGGCGGGGCCGGGCTCCACGTCGCTCCTCTTCCACACCAGCGCCACCCGTAAGACGTCGTGGCGGAACGGTGTGCGGTCGCCGCAAGAGCACGACACCTCGTGCGGCTCGCCACCCAGCGTCTCGAGCTCGGAGGTGGTGTGGGGCAGCAACGGCACCAACCCGTTGCGACCTATCGTCGACTCGCTCAACCAGCCGGCCCTGTCACCGCTGGGCGGCGGCGCCTCTGCGGCCGTGGCGGTCGCATCGTACGCGCACGCACGACCGGCGCTGCAGCGCTTTGGCAGTCACGAGACGCCGCAGCAGCTTCAAGGGTCGTCGTCCGTCACGACGGACAGCAGCGGCTTCTCGCTTTCGGCGCGATCGATCATGAGCTCCGTCTCGCAACCAACCCGTTCCATCGCGAGCGGCGCGTCGAGGAGGCAAGACGGGCCTCGGCTGTGGCTGCAGGGGCGGCGAGTGGCGCTGCGGGTAGTGGGGGTGTTGGTGCAGCGGCCGCGACGAGTCGCCACGCGACTGCTCTGCCGGATGCTCGGGTGCCGCCATCCGGGCTCGTCACCCTCGCCCTGCGTGACGGGGTCTACGGAGACAGCATGGCCAACCTGTCCGTGAACATGTCGCGCCTCATGGTGCCGCCCATGGTCACCACCATCAGTGGCTTCTTCCGCGGCCGCGCCGCTGACTGGGACACGGTGCTCCTCGTACGCAGCCAGTCCCTCACGCGGGCGGTGGTGGTGGAGCAGGAGAGCTTCGAGGTGCGCCAGCTCAGTCGCGGGCAGCGCGCCAGTGTAGCTCGCCTCGCCACCTGTGCTGCCATGGAAACGCTTCTACAGACGCAGGAGGATGTCTGGTTGGCGCACCGCCGCATGACGGCCAAGTACGTGTGGGACCAGGTCTGCATGGAGAAACACCTCTACATGCTCCGCTGGCGGCAGGAGCGGGACCAGATGGACATGCTGATGTATGCCGTGCTGTCGCACGCGTCGCTGGAGGAGCTCCACCTGGACGCGCTCGCGCGGCTCAACGAGGATTTCCATCTCCTCATCCGCGAGGCGCGAGCACGCGCGACGACGACAAACCCGGCGGCTTCCTCCTCCCTCTCTCTCTCGCCGTCTGCGCTCTCCCCAGAGCAGCAGCAGCGGCTGCGCAAGCGGCTTGCAGCGACGATGGCGCTGGGGCCGAGCAACTCCATCAGCACGACGGACGAGACCGCCGTGACGGCTGCCCGGCGTGGCGCTTCGCGTCGGGGCGGAGGCGACCGCGGCAGCGCAGATGGCGGACGAGCAGCGGCGCAAGCCTCGTCACGGGCACGCAGCTCCACCAGCAGAACCTTCGACTTCTGGGGCTACGGCGCCTTCCTGCCACCGGCGGAGTCGCCCGTCGGGTTTAACGACGGACTTGTGCTCATGTCGCGTGTGTGTCGTGACATGCACCTGCGTGGGCGGCGGCAGCGGACGCACTGGTTTGTGGACATGGATGACGACGACGACAAGGGTGAAAAGGACACCGAGGCGAGCAGCGACAAGGCGGCGAAGAGCGGCGGTGCGACCAACGCGTCGTTGTCGATCTCGATGGCTTCGCCGTCGCTGAGCTTTCACGACATCAACTACGCCAACCACGACACCTACACCGGTTTCACGCGGGTGCAGCTGTCGGCCGACTCGGATGCGGAGGCGCAGCAAGAGATGATGGACCTGGAGCCAGACGAGGCGCACACACCACGCGAGCGGATGGACAGCATGACCGACATCCACCGCGATGGCGAGGACGGCGCTGGGCAGCTGCTGCGGCACGGACTTGGCAACTACACCTGTAAAGCGCTGGGGTACACGTACGTTGGTGGGTGGTTCATGGACCGCCCACACGGTGACGGAGGACTGCTTTACAACGGTGTGCTGCCGTGGGAGACGCGCAGCGAGGCGCCGCAAAAGTCGTTGCTGTTGATTTTTGGTCGCTGGGAGCATGGACGGCTCGCTCACGTCGAGGTGGTGTTCTCCGGCATTCCGTTGTGCTGATCATTCTAGCTTTAGAGTGGCGATGCTTGCATCAGTGAGTTTGGTGCTCGCGCTGGTTTCAATTCTTCCTCTCTCTTTTTTTTTTTTTACATCTGCATTTGCATAAGACGCATGTCTCTCTAACTTACTCGCTCGTGTCGTTGTTCGTTGTCATGATTAATACTGATCAGCATTGTTAATGCTGTGCGACGTTTTTGTTTTTCGCCTTTTGTTTTCCTCTCTAGTGTCCAAATCGCTCTCATGCTACCACTGCAGGCTACTTGTTTTCCGCATTTACACATTCAACAGAAGTTGCGCTTTGTGCCGCACCTATTGTCTTGGTCTTTTCTTTTGCATCTTCTTCAATTTATTGAATATACCCTAGCTTTTTCGCAGTGAACTGTTTTGCTAAAATAAAAAAAATAGGTTTTTTTCTTTTCGCTTTTGTTTCCAACCGTGCATAGCTTTTGTAATCGCCTTATTTGTGCCTTTTATACTCTTTCTTTTGTGCATACGAAATAAACTTTAGCTACTTTATATAGTCCTTTTTTTTCTTTTTTTCAATGACGATCCATCTTTCCACGCGATACATTTGTAACTACTATTCTACCACACACACAGATTATTTGGTGCCTTTTTCCCCTCCTTTTTTGTTGTTGTTTTCTTTCGCGTGTTCTCTTTTTCTTTTACCCTCTTCTGTCTCTTCTGCACGACGTTCCATCCTGCGGCTCTTCTCTGTGTACACTCGCACTTTTGCTTACGCCGTGGTGAAGATGCGTCCTCGTGCGGCCCTGCATCGTGACGGAGAGCGTTTCCCGTCTATGTGCATTGTCTCCGTTTGCGAAGCGTAGTGAAGGGCATCTGTCCAAGGTCAACGAGGTGCGCATCTGAGAACTGTTACGGTTTTGGAGTTTCACGTTCCAGATTTAATTACCGCGCTCGCTCCTTCTTTTTTTTTTGTTATACTGATAGTGACTGTTTGACGTTTTTCTTTCGTCTCTGTGCTATATATATTTATATGTAGATTAATCGTTTTTTTCGTGAACCTTTACATGGGTGTCTTGTTTTCTTGTGCTCTTTGCCAGCATTTGCATTATTTAAAAAAAAAAAAGAAAGACTAACTTAAAAAACCTTGGCTTGTACAGCTGGTGCTTTTTTTTTCTTTTCAACGAATGGCAATTGCGAAAGAAAAAAAAAACGCTGTTGAGTTCTGCCGTTGGACTCTGCTCGTTGAATTTTTGCGACGTATCCCTGCAGGCAGCTGGTGCACAGCATCCGTCCTTTTCTCCCGAACCACCGCATGTGGTGCCAAAACGTGCAGGATCGCGTGGAGGACTTCCGTGAAGTAGCAAGCGCCACGTGAATGGAGCGAAACTCATTTACTTCTCCCCCACTTTTCTCAATTGCTCTTTTCCGTTGGTGTCGCTCTATGATTCTTACGTGGCGCTTTTCTTTGTTGTTGTTCTTTGTTCTCTGGGAACATTGGACAACTTCCTGAAATAGCATCCTCATTCACTCCTTGGTCAGAAAGCTTCCACCTCACCAGAAAGAGGAGAAGATGCCGTACAACACCATTGGCGGTTTCCCGCCGCTGCCAACGCAGGTGGCACGTGGATCCGTCTACGAGCCCAAACAAGACATCACCTATCTCAATTTCCAGCGAGCTCAGCAACGCGCTCTCGGTGGAAGCACAGCTCCGCCCACAGCTCAGCAGGGTGTGAACCCGTCGTCCTCGGCGCCTTCATCACCTTCAGAAGGCCTTTGCCCCGTCGAGTCACCGCGACTGCCTGCGATTGCAACAGGCCAGTCTTCTGTTCCCACAACTTCCAGCTCACCTGCGCGATCTGCAGGCGTCGGCGGAGATGAGGTTTCTGGCCGAGACCTTCAGCAAAGCAGCGACTCTGCGGCTCCTCCGCTAAGCTTCGCCAGCGGCAATCCATGGTCCACCCGCACGACGCTGGCGCAGCTGGAGGAGATGCAGCGACACAACCTCAACGGCGTGGCAGCGTTCCGACCACTGAAGTACAAAGCACTCGCCATCGCAGAAAGGCAAATCGCGACCAAAACCGCACCGTCGACGGTCGCTGCCTCTGATGGCAGCCTCATCGACACCACCACCAACACCGCCACGGCAGGGATGGTGAAGCCACTGCTGGAACCCTTTATCAACGCACAGGAACTGGCACAGCAGGCATCAGAAGAGACGTGGCACACGCGCCGCCTACGCTACCTGCAGTGGCTGCGCAAAGGCGCGGTGGTGGCGACGAAGGAGCAAGAGGCGAAGGCGGAGCGCGACAGCGAGCGATCGCAGCTGCCGGGCGACCTCTTATCGTGCGTCTCGCGTCCAACGCTGATCGGCAGCATGCCCACCTCTCGGCTAACGGGCACACCGCCGCCTCACCAACCGCAGCGCTCACGTCGGAACAGCAGCACGACGCCGCTCCTCTTTGCCACCGAGGGCAGCTCGAGGTGGCGCGGCGAGGGCAGAGAGAACGATAACGCACCGGAGGAGAGCACGCGGGTGTTTGGCAAGTCGGAGGTGCTCCCCCTGCAGGCGAGTCGGCTGGAGGAGAGCGCCTTCGCAGCGTTTCCGCCCGTCGTGTTTGCGCCGAACCCGAACGCGGTGGCGGTGCGGCGACTCTTTCGTCTGGCACAGGGCGGGGAGCTGACGCCGATGAACAGCCCCACTGCCACACGGCGAAGCGGCGCTGCGCTGCACAGCAACGACGACGACGACGGCGAAGACAGCAGCAGTATGGGACTCGCCGCAACGCCGTCGGGTGGCTTTGCGCGTGCTGCAAGTCGAGGTTCTCGCACCCCGCCACGACACGACGGACGGGTCTACCTTGACGAGGACGGCTTCTCCTTCAGCCCTCCACCGCCAGAGGGCACTGAGAGCGAGGATGGCGCGGACACTGCCAGCACGACATCCAAGTCTACCGTCGAGCCGCTGCCAGAGTACGCGGTGGCGGGGTTACTGCGAAAGCGGATGCACGAAACCGTTGCCGTCTTCACCGCGTCCGCTGCGCACACCCTCGATGCGCCGCCGCACAAGACGACGCGTGCGATTCTCGGACAGGCCCGCCTACAGAGTAGTGATTGGGGCAGCGGCGGTGGTGGTCGTCGAGGTGCCCCTTCTTCTGATGGGCACCACACGGAGGAGTCTGGTGGTACGGTAGATACGAGTGCTGCTGCGGAGGAAGCGTGCAATCGCAGTTCGCGCTTTGTGACACGTCCTCGCCAGCCGCGGCCGCTCTCCACCCGCACGGTGCGACGACTCCTCTACGAAGAGGCGTACGAGCGTGGCTTGCTGTCGCAGCTGGCCTTCCAGTCGTCGCCAACGCGCTGGTACTCCAACGAGCTGCCAAGCGGCAAGGACGGCATCGCCTTCCGCAAGGTCTACGCACCGGCAATGTTGCCCGATGAGGCACTGCAGGCACGACTCACCGCAGCGACGGCGCGCGTCGTGCAGTCCATCGCGTCACCGCGGCAAGCGGCAGCGGTGGAGATGGCAGCGCGGCATCAGCAGTGGGTGCAGTCGCTGCCCACCGAGGCCGGTGCAACGCACTCGCCGTCGCAGCGTCGCCGGATGGCAAGACGTGTGGGCCCTCTCGGCACACACGCGGAGGACAGTCTCGGGGACGCCTCCTGCATCAGCGTAGAGGAGGCGGCACGGGAGAAGGCAGCACTGTTCGAACAGTGGACCCGACTGCACCGCTGCCTCTCCGCACAGTGGCAGCTCTTTCAAGACGAGCAGGCGGCACGGCTACGTCTGCTCGGTCACTTCGTCTCCTGTGCCTACCCCGAACCGTGCATCTGCCTCGAGTGTGACCAGGAGGTACTGAACTTGTCAGCCATTCCACTGGAGCCCACGGTGAAGGTGCTGTGCCGGTTCACCTCGGTTGTCCTCAGCGGTCACCACGAAGTCCTGCAGAAGGAGATGCTGCGCCAGCACGAGGAGGGCTTGGAGGCCATGTACGCCGAGTTCCGCGTCCTCTTTATCGCCACCTACACCAGCGAAAAGCTGCTCGAGGAGGAGGCACGGCGGTTTGAGAAGATGATGCGCTACCACGCATTCTGCCTCCGCATTGCGGCGCAGAGTGCCGCAGCGGCTGCAGCGCCACCGGCGCACGGACACGGCGGTGCAGACGACTCCACAGAGCCGTTGCTGCCCGGCTCAAGCGCTGAGGAATTGGAGCAGGATGTGCAGTCGCTGACGGGGACGGAGCCGCGGATGTGGCGGCTGCGGCAGCGGCGTCTGCAGGCCTACAAGGCATTCGACTCCCCCTTCTTCTCCTACCTGGTCTACACCGAGATGATCACCGTCAACTCCGCCGAGGAGCAGGTGCGCAGCATGCTGGAAGAGGAGGAGGATACGAAGCGGAAAGAGTTGATGGCACGCATGCACGTCAGTGAGCAGTTCAGCGCTTCTTAGCGCGGGAGCGGCGGCAGCGATCGTGGATCTTTGCGGAGATGGTGGAGTCGCACTCCGCGATGCTGACGGGTCCGCTGGTGCAGCTGCACGCGGCACACATGGCGGAGCTGCGGGACAACGAGGCGGCCGCCTACGCCAAAGTCTGCGCGAAGGCGCAACAGACGTTTGTCAGTGCCGCGCTCGAGCAGAAGCACGCAGCGGCGGAGGACAACTACGCGGCCTTCAAGATTGGCTTTCGCGAGCTGCGGCAGGAGTTTCTCGCGGTACTCGTGGCCAACCGCTCCGCCGCCCGCTCCACCGAACTGTCGCGCGAGTGGCTGCTGCAGCAACAGCAGCGTGTCATCCTGCACGCGGAGCAGCGACTGCGCGATCAAATGGTCTTGCACGAGGAGCCGGCGGCGTTTGACGAAATCGTGGCGGCCACAGCGGACTCCCTGAGAGAGGCTGCTGAGGCGGAGGGGCAGCGACGCGTCTGCGAAGGTGCCGCAGCGGCGGAGGCGGTCGCGGAGGCTGCGCGAGTCTCTGCAGAGGCGGAGGCGGAACTGGCGGCGGCGGCAATGACGCGGCGGAAGTGGGAGGACATGCGCGACGATGCACGGCTTCGGCCGAGTTCACTACTGCCAAAGGACTCGGCAAACACGTTTGACAAGCTGGCTATGACCGTGAACGAAGACTTCATGTTTTATTTGTCCGGGCTGGACTGAATGCCACTTGGTCCGCTCGTGTGAGAGCGTTGCGAGAATGCTCGATGTAACAAACCTGAACGCGAGGGACACCCTGCGTCTGTCCCGCAGGGAGCGGTGTGATCTGGAACCCTGACACCGTTCTTTTCTTTTTTTTACTGCTTGAGCTTTACCTTTCTTTTTCGTTCTTCGATGTACATCTACTCTTTTTTTCTCTCTCTATGGAGCTTTCTAGTGCACAACTGTCGGTTTTGCGTCCGCCTATACGGTGGTTCAAACGAATGGTCAACAAACAAAGCGTGTAAGCTTGGTGTGCTTCTTGAATGTGGAATGGCGTTGCCAACGGCTATATCTTGCAACCAGCGATCTGGCGCTACGATTCTATTGACTTAACATGTCTTTCAAATCGCGCACGTGGCGAAGAAGGACCTGTACTATTCAAGTTAAGTGTTCGTTTCCAAATACCTGCTACGGTGCTCAGTCAAAAAAAAAAAAAAGACATAAGTATGCTCTTTTCACTGGCTACCCTTCTTTCCTCTCTCCCTCTCTCTTTCTCTTCTCGTCGGTATCGTCTGACTCGGTGCTCTTGGCTTTACTCTCATCAGTACCGGAAGTGTTACAGCTCTCACTTCATCAGTTGGGGAGTGGTGAAGGGGAAGACAAGACCACCCACAAACATAAGCACACACACACACGCACACATACACTGTAAACACAAGAAGAAACCTGGTGCCTATCTCGAATGCCACCAAAAACGGTGCCGCCGCACTACGAGTGCCTTGGCGTCGAGCCGACCATTAGCGACGCCGATCTCTCGCGCCACTACAAGAAGCTCTCGCTGCAGCTGCACCCTGATCGCGCAGCCTACCGCAACGACGACACAAACGAGGTGCACGTCCAGGCACGCTATCAGCGCATCACCGAGGCGTACGCGGTGCTGTCCGACCCCGATAAACGCAACGCATACGACACCAAGCACGGCGTCAACTTTCAGGCACGGCTGGTGCGTCTGCAGACCATGATTGGACAGCACAACTCCACGGCCGTCTCCCGCTCGTCGGCCACCGCTACCGCCACGGCGCTCAGCAGCGGTGTGACGGTCAGCGAGCTCACAAAAAGAATCAGCACTAGAAGGAGGAAGAGGACGACGACGACGATTACGAGCCAACCGCCGTTGCAGCGACGAACAGAGGCGTCCACCGGGGTCCAGCAGATGGACAAGCAGACTGGCACAACAGTAACGAGATTTGTCAAGCTGACGATGAGTGGGCAACTAATGTACGGCGACTCTTCTACGCGCATCCGCGTGCGGCATCGTCGTCGGGCTGTGCTGGTGTCACGGAGGATGGGGTGCCGGTGACGCAGTACCGCGGCGTCACGCTGGCGCGATCACGTGTGCCGCACAATCCCGAGGAATCAACCCATTCCCCACAAGCGCATACGCAATGGGGACTCGAAGTACAAGGAAACGTACTCGTTGGTTTGCACGACAGCGAGGTTTCGGAAGAGGACGGAGTAGCTACATCTGTCGAGGGGCTCTCGGACGTTGTTTTCCCAGCTGTCGTGCAGCAGGTGAACGACACGATGGTGCACGCAAAGACGGATGTGACGATGCTGCTGCGCAACGCGGCTTTGAGTCCTGTGCATAGCGGAAGCGACACCTCCGAAGAGCGTCTGCAGCTTGTTCTGGCCTACTGCACCGAGATGTACGACCTGGTAGGCGACACACGGCTGCTCGCCGAGGATGCAGTGTTGCATGATCTCGTGCCCACGTGGTGTGTGGCAGCCGAGATACCAGCACTCTTGCCTGATGTGCGTGTGCTCTCTGTGAACAACGTGCCGGTGCACTCGGCGCAGGAGTTGCGCCGCGCGCTGCAGGAGGTGGCGAGTTCCTCTCCGGGGCAGCTGTTGGAGCAGCGCACGACGGGCGACGGCCCGTCCGCGGCGAAGCGGCCTCGCACGTCAACGGCCGTCGTGCTCGAGTGCTGTCAAGTACCTTTTGCGTAACTCCATCTTGACGAGGAGGTTTCTGTGCCAAGAAGGCTCCTCTTTTTTTTTTAAGTTTACTACTGGACCATAAGGACGAGAGCGGTCTGTCAGGAAAGGAAGAGAACCCGATAGATTTTTTTTTGTGTGTGTCACGTCACCTTTCGTATGAGCTGGCGTGACCGTTGGTTGCATCCACGCAACGTACATCCCACTCTTTTTTCTAGTTGGTGGAAGGTGAATGGCCATCCTGCCCTGATATCCTGATTCGTTTTTTCCTGATGTTGCTTCCACACTCTCGCCCTTTCCCCAAATCTGCTCTCATCCACTTCACACCGATCTTTTTTTCGATAACACACACACGTATTTGATGCCCTTAGATTCTTTACTGCCTTAATTTCTCCAGCTTCTAAGTGTCGTCTCTTTTTTTTTTCTCCTCCATCCCTGTATTTCCGACTTTTTTTTCCTGTAGCATCGCTTTGCTGTATTCTTCGCTCTCCATCTCACGATGCTTTTTCGTCCCGTTTCTTCCGTACGGCGTTGGGTGCTGCTGCCGCCACCTTCGAGGAGCAGTACGCGTCGCACGCGAGTAACATCAAGGGCGCTGACAAGAAGACGCGCTGCCGCACCTCGCTGCAGGTCTCCCTCCCGGCCGACAAGTCCGGCGAGCTCTGCGACCTGCTCGCCATCTTCAAGCCGCACGGGATCAACATCAGCCAGGTGGCGAACCGCCCCCGTCCCTACGAGAACAAGGCGCCGCTGCGCACCATCTTCCTTGATGTGGACGCGTACATCGAGGACCCCGCGATGCAGAAAATCATGGGAGAGCTGCGGCAGATGTCGCCCAACGTGGCGGTGGCCGGGTCGTGGATAATTCCGTGGTACCCGTCGGAGCCGAAGGACCTTGACGACCTCGACCAGAGCACCATGGCCGCTGGCGAGGAGCTGCAGGATGACCCGGAGAACCCGCACCCGGGCTTCCACGACGAGGTCTACCGCGCTCGCCGTCGCGAGATCGTTGCGAAAGCGAAGAACTACCGCACGGGTGATCCGATCCCAGTCGTCGACTACACGGAGGAGGAGAACCGCGTGTGGACGGTCGTGTACGACCACCTCACCAAGCTGTACCCCACTCACGCCTGCGAGCAGTACAACTACGTCTTTCCGCTGCTGCTGGAGAACGGCGTGCTGAGCCGCACCCACATGCCGCAGCTGCGCGACGTCAGCGACTTTCTGAACGAGGCCACCGGCTTCACGGTGCGTCCCGTTGCCGGTCTGCTGACTTCGCGCGACTTCCTCAACGGCCTCGCCTTCGCGTGTTCTTCAGCACGCAGTACATCCGTCACTCGGCGCAGCCCCTCTACACGCCGGAACCCGACATGGTGCACGACATCATCGGCCACTTGCCGCTGCTGTCCGACCCCGACTTCGCGAAGTTCACGCAGACCATCGGCCTCGCCTCCCTCGGCGCCGACGACGCCCTGCTGGACAAGCTGGCGAAGGTGTACTGGTACACGGTGGAGTTTGGCCTGTGCAACGAGGGTGGCCGCCGCAAAGCCTACGGCGCCGGCATCCTGTCCAGCTCTGGTGAGCTGGCCTACTCGCTGAGCGATCAGCCGGAGTGCTTGCCGTGGGACCCGGCGGTGGCCTCCGTCACGCCCTTCCCGATCACCAAGTTCCAGCCGCGCTACTTCGTCGCAAACAGCTTCCCTGATGCGCAGCGCAAGTTGGAGGAGTGGCTCGTGATCCAGGACAAGCCGATCTACACCGTTTACAACTCGTACTCGCGCCGCGTGCAGTCGTACCCGAAGAACACGTGGCACATGCTGTCGGAGCAGGTGAAGCGCACCAACTTCACCTTCTGAAATGCAGCAACGTCCTCATCCACGTCGTCGCCCACAACGGAGAGAGGTGAGGAACTGCTTCTGCAGCCGTACGTAGAACCCAGTGTTGGCCACCCGCTTGTTTTTTTCATGTAACGGCGCGCGATTGTCGCTGCAGTGCTGTCAGACGGTGGCAGCAGAGGCTCAAGAGCCAAAAAAAAAGGGAAAGAAATCGCTTTCAGAGCAGCGTTCCTATGACGAGGATGCACCTGTGTGTGTGTTTGTGTACAGATACGTGGTTTGTGTAGGCGGACACGCCACAGACGGGTTTTCGTAGCGCCTCTAGCAGGTGTCGCCGCAATGGTGACGCGGAGATGCGGGGCACGCGAGGATGGCGTACATCCTTCCATGATGCAGCTCGCAGTCAACGTCCGAAATGTGACCAACAAACGACTGTCACGCACAATCCTTAAAAAAAAAAAAAGAACAAGAGATACTTGCCACTTTCATCTGCAGAAGGCAGTTTCAGAATCTTTCTCCATTTTGTTTTCTCGTTTTCCTTTTTCCTTGAAGTGTCCGCCTTGAATTCTGGTCATTTTTTCTCTTTCATTTCAGAAAGGAAAGGCCGATTAGGTTTCATGGGATGTTTCATGCTATTATGTTTTTTTTTCTTTTTCTTTCTCCGTGTTTTGTTCTTATCAAGTGCTAGGACGCGTAAACGCGCACACAAGACAAGAGGCTGCCTGACCAACGTGTTGTACACATCGCATCCTTGGTGAATTGGCTCCCCTTTATGCTAAACACACTCTAATATTTTTAAAAAATGTATTTGTTTTTCTTCATTTGTTTTTCGAATGATTAGAGACAGGTGCCCATGTCTTCTGTCCATTTTCCTTTTCTTTTTCGTTTTCTTCTTCAAACCAGCTCGTTTCTTGCCCGCTACTGATGCCTCGCTTTTTCTTTTTTATAGGAGAGTCTAAGCTACCCTTCCCAAGACTTGTCAGCATCGTTTTCTGTTTTTCTGTATTTCCAATGCTTCTCCGAAAGCGAAAACGAATGGAGTTTACGAGCTGCCAACAACAACAAAGAAGAAAGTGAGAAAGAGCTATATAGTCTAGTTTTATCGCCAAATACTCCTGTGTCTGCTAGCCTCGTTGTGTCAAACAGAGAAAAAAGTGGAAAGTGGACACACGGCGTTGCGAGCACCATCCGTGTGCCGCTTTCATCGTTTCTTCTTTCCCTCTCCTCTGCTCAGTCGCACGTGGATGCAGACAGGTTCCTTTTTTGTTTTTGTTTTGTGTTCCTGTCTTTTTCTTTTTCTTTAACATCGGTTTAATTGCCCACCCTCTCCAACTAAAAAATAAAAACTCTTTTTTCCTGTCTTTACTTCTTCTTCACGGCGCTGTTTTAAAACAACAACAGCAAAAGAGAAAAGAGAAACTCTCTCTTTCTTCTTTGCCGCTATCAAAATTACCCTATCTTTATATACAGAAGTCCTTCCACCAGTGCCTGAGATGAGGAACAAAAGCACAATCAAAAAACAATATTGGATTCTTTAGTCGCTTTTCCTCTTTTCCATCTTAGCTGATTGTACTACATCTTATCAATTTTTTTCTGAGCTGTGTGCTCACCTGAGCTCAACAATCGATTCTCCGTGGAAAGTAGAAGTAGGTAGCGGACTGAGGGTTGCGCCGAACCAACCTAGCACGTCCCCCGAGAACACATTAGAGGTTCGGCGCATACTAATGGAAGATTGAAGCAAGCAAGTGAGATCGTGTAGAGTATTTTCTTTGTTTGTTTCGTTTCTTTATTTCTTATTCATACATATTTATATAGGCTTACGGTACAGTTCCACCGTGACGGAGGCTGGGCGTGTGTAGGAAGAGAAGAAAAAACCATTTACAGGATGTAGAAACCCTTCCATCAATGAGGTTTCGAGTGCGTGAACTTCGTGCATTTTTCTTTTCTCACCTCTCTTTAAGTACACACCGGCTGCTTTTTTTTTTTCTAATTGTACAATTTGACTGTCGTCGTATGTTTGCGGCTGTGCTCCTCCTGTGTGTGTGTGACAGGAGAAAGGGGGGGGGATTCGAGAGGCGGTGTGTGTGTGTGTGTGTGCCTACCCCGCTTGTAAAGTTTGTGAATCTTTAAAGAGCGTTAAACGGTCTACGATGGAAAACAACAACCAACATCGAACCTGTAAATGGGTTAGGAACTCACTTTTCGAATCGCTGGTAAAGTGTGTGCGGTGTATCAGATCCTTGAAAGAAAGCGAGCAGGCGCGTTTGTGCAGTTTGCTGCCATTTGCCTCCACTTTTGTGCACGCTTTTGTTGTGTTTTTTCTGGTCAGCTGCACAGTGTTAAAGACGTGCGCTGAAGACGAAAAGAGCAAAAAAAAGCTCGTCTCTGCGCCGCTTTCTCTCCTCTTCACTTTTCACAGATCTTTATCTTCTTTTCTTGGTCTTTTCTTTTGTGTATTCATTCCTGGAAGATTCAAGAACTGTTGAGTCGTTGCGGTTTTGTTTCTTGCGGGCGCTACCAGCATTGCGCTCTTCCAGCATAGCCTCACGCTCCTACATCGTGTGAAGACGACGTACTTCGCAGTTTTGGAGGATTGCATTGTTCTGCTCTCGAGTCATGACTTCGAGGCCACCGACGAAGCGTCTTGTGGACGTGCTAAAGCAAAACAGCAAGCAGACGCTGGAGAAGCACGCGGCCGACCTCGCCGCAGCTGCCTCCTCCCTCCATGCGGAATCCATCCAGACCCGCTTCCTCCGCAACCAGTTCCTCATCAACCCCAAGGCCCTCCAACTCATGTCGAACGAGGAGCTGCTCAGCCGCTGGCACGTCTTCGGGCTCTACAAGCCACCGTTTTGTCCCATGCGGAAAGCCAGTGCAGAGGACAACTACCATCACGTCTCGGTGGAGTCGTTCGTGGAGTCGGCGCTGCGCTCAAAGGCCATCTACCCCACGCTGCGTCGCGTCCTCACGCCGGCGCAGATGCAGGTGCGCGTCCTGTACAACCTCGACGCCTTTGCCTCCGGCCCGGTGTTGGTGGCGCTGTCAAACCACCACACCTTCGCCACCTCCCTGGCGACCACGACGATGGAGTACGACGTGCTGGTGAGCGGCCACCTGCCGGTGCACGCCACGGGGAACCACACGGCGATGGCGGTGCAACAGCTGTTTCCGTCCACACCGCGCCAAGCCACCTCGGACACGAGTGCGGCGCCATCCGCACCTGCGACCGAGGCGTATTACGAGGTGAAGGAGAATGGGTACTACAGCGTCCACCCGGTGTCGCTGCTGAACGTGGTGATCAAAGCACCACCGACGTCGCAGCCGCCGGCACTGGAGCGCTTCGCGAGGGAGCAGCTCGGCAGCTGCGTCATTGGCGATCCACTGGTGATGGGGAAGCTGATGCAGCTGCAGGAGTACAACCAGCCGCCAGCGCGGTCCCAGACAAGGGCGGATGACAGCAACAGCAGCAGCAGCAACAGCATTCGTGGCGAAAAGAAGGACACGTCAGTGCTGCTGTCGGCGGAACGGCGGAGACGGCGTCTGACGATGCGGCGGCGCACGCGGCGGCGGTGAAGCTGGCATCCAACCCGCACCTCGTCTCCATGCGCGGCGACTGCGACTTTCCGCGTGTCTTCATGCACCTGCGCGAGCTGCGCGTTGACACCAGTGGCGAGCAGAGCCGTGTCACGACGGCGGAGGACGCAGATGCGATGCAAAGCGTACATCTACCCTACAAGTTCCCTCTCGGCTCTCTGATGTCGCCGCAGCAGCAACAGCAGCAAGACGCGTTTGCGCAGAAGCAGGGGATCGAGCTGCACTGCCGCAAGTGCTTTGATGGTCTGGTGCAGAAGCAGCTGACGGCATCTTTCAAGGCTCGGCGCATCGGATTCCTGGACGGGACGTGGACGCCACAGGCGGAGTTTTTGTAGGCTAATACGGCAGGCTGTGCGCTGCGGTGCGAGTGCTGACGCGGCAGTCGTGGCTGAAACGTTGTGCATGTGTGTGTGTGTGTGTGCTGCATCGCGGTGGAGGGAAGCAGCTCATCTCAGTATGTGTAAGCTAGTAAGAGATCTTCACAACTAAAAAAAAAACAGAACTTCATGAGAAAAGGATAAACAACCTGCGGTCGAGTTCTGCTCGAGTGCTTAGAATAGAGAAGGAACAGCTATGCGTGTTTTCAATCCCTGCTCTTCCCATTTCTCTTCTTTGTTTATTTGCACTTTTGCACACCGAAACATAGAGCGCAGAAAGCACGTCCTGGTCTATGTTGTTGAGTAGATGCTGAATGAACCCTCGTACAATCTCTGCTCACACTGGCACGTACCAAAAGTCCTACAATCCTTTTCCTGTCTTTTTGATCTTCTCCCACGCATCCACTCCTTCTTCTTTGCCCTCTACACTCCACCGGTAGCGCACACAACTCAACGTAGTGTCTTGTGCACACTTAAAGAAATACGCAAGGTTTTCGACCGTCACTTTCCCTCGCCATGGCAACGGCACCTATCACGGCGGGGCCGAAGGACAACGATGTCGTCGTCATCCCTGACGCGAGTCAGCTCATGCGCTCGAAGAAGCTCCAGTCCCTCGCGGACCAGCTGCAGGGCTCGCTGGCGGTGCTGCACCGGAAGCTCTCGGGCATGGAGAAGCGAGTGCAAGTCACGGGAGGGGCAGCGCTCTTGCCGTTTCAGCTCCGCCGCGCGAAGCAAGAGAAGGACGAGCTGGAGCGTGAGATCGCCGCGACCCAAAAGATGATCAAGCGTCTACTAATCATGTCGGAGCAGATCGCACAGATCATCAAAATGAAGCAAGTCATCTTCCAAGAGACGCGCACGAACTTACTGCGGGAGATTGAGGAGCTGAAGCACGAGTTTGAGATGAGGGAAGAGACGATCCGCCGCGGCTACACGCAGCGCATCAACATGCTCCAGCGGTATTGGCCTTGGCGGCAGCTGAAGGAGCTGGGTGACACGAACGTGGGGAAGACCTTCGAGGACGAGCTGAGCCGCGGTCCGCGCTACCGTAACGTGGGTGTGCAGAACAACATTCAATCGGACTACATCCGCCAACAGATACACTGGTTGCAGCAGCTTGGCTGCCAGGAAGGCGTCTTTCGCAGCCACCTCCACCACCTCGACGTCATGGTGGAGGATCTCAACGACGTGACGGAGCTGCTGGAGACGGCGATGACGTGCGGCGTGTGCGGGCTGATCTATGAGGAGCCGGTGCTCTTCTGGCCCTGCGGGCACGCCTTCTGCCGCGAGTGTTTTGCCTCGCTGGCCATTGCACCCAGCCTCTTCCGCTGCCCGACGTGCGGGAGCATCGGCAGCGAAGGCTATCTGCACAACCTCCTGCTAGCGGAAACGATTGCAAAGTGGATGTTCAAGGACAGTGGCTACGGCGACTTGCAGGCGCCGTTGAGTGCGATTCGCGTGCACCTCGCGCGGTTTCGCCAGGATGAAATCCAAGACCGCATCAAGACACTGCAGGAGGAGTTGGAACGCTCGAATGAGGCGGAGTCGCTGGCGAAAAAGGCGAATGACGACGCCGTCACCATCTCCTATCGGTTGTACTAAATTAAACATGAGTTTATGGCCTGTCTACGTCCTTTGGTTAGCGAACCTACGGGAGCGGTTAGTTTTTGGGTGAAAACCGACACATCGCCACGAGGACAGCTGAGAGTCAAGACAATTCTTTTTCCCTTTCTCTTTGCATCGATGTAAACTATAAATGCTTTCTCTCCCCTAGCTGGGAGGAGTTCTTCTGCTTTTGTGCTCGTTCGTCAACAAAGTAATCCCCCGAGTTCACGAAATAAAAGCAAACCAGTATCTGCAGTGGTGCAGTTTTGTTTTGAGGGTGCTCTGCTTGCGGGTCGTCATTGCTCTTCAGTTCTTTTCTTGACAGGAGAGTGACGCCGGCTTTTATTATTATTATTATTATTTGCTGCGCGTGCGCGTATTCTGGAGTTCCCGCACGGCAGACAGCTGCCACTTGTTTCGGAAAGTTGCTGCTTTTTATGCCGCCGTTTCCGTCACCACCTTCCACCCGCTTTCCTCTCTACCTCCTCTGCCACCTTCTCTTCCCCTCATCGTTGCGTTGACGGATGATGCCTTTACGTGCGCTAGTTCTTCGAAGCGCAGTCTGTTTTCTACTGCTGTGTTCTTCCTTTATTCACAAACACACACACACACACACCTGTTGAGCGATCCGCACTACCAACGACAATGCGCGTGGCACGCGACGACGCCGAGGACATGCGTCGCACGAAGGCGCGTGCGAAGCAGCAGCACTGGCAGGAGCGCCAGGACCGCTCCAAGGAGAGCCGCGAGGAGATTGAGCGGCTGCAGCTGGCGTGCGCCGACCTGCGCCGCGACCTCGAGAGCATCGCCGACTCCAGCGAGGCGAACACCTCGACGGAGCACCAATACAGCAAGTTCGCCGAGCTGCCCCTGTCGCAGCGGACAATGATGGGACTGGAGCGCGGCAAGTACACCACCCTCACCCCGATCCAGCGCGACACGCTGCATCTTGCACTGGCGGGCTTCGACGTGCTTGGCGCGGCCAAGACAGGCTCCGGCAAGACTCTCTGCTTCGTCATCCCGGTGCTAGAGCGGCTGTACCGGGAGCACTGGTCGGCTGACATGGGCGTTGGCGCTCTGCTGCTGAGCCCCACCCGCGAGCTGGCGCTGCAGATCTTCAAGGTGATGCAGCTGGTCGGCTACAAACACGTCCACTCCGCCGCCCTGCTGACCGGCGGCCGCGATGTGCAAGAGGAGCGGAAGCGGCTGCACGCGATTAGCATCATCGTCGGCACCCCGGGCCGCGTCCTGCACCACCTGCAAGACGACGCCGAGCTGGTGCTGGACAACATGCAGCTCTTCTGCATGGATGAGGCGGACCGGCTGCTGGACATGGGCTTTCGCGAGGCCGTCACGAACATCATAAAGTACCTACCCCCGCAGCGGCAGACGCTGCTCTTTTCGGCGACGCAGACGACGGATGTGCAAATGCTGGCGCAGATGTCGCTGAAGGACCCGCGCTACGTTTCCACGCAGGCCATCACGGCGGCGCCGACGCCGACGACGCTCTGCCAGAACTTCGTCGTCCTCGAACTGCACCGCAAGCTGGACGCACTGCTCATGTTTTTGAAGCGGCACCCCAATGACAAAATTGTCGTCTTCGTGAGCACGTGCAACCAGGTGAAGTTCATGTATCTCGCCTTCTCGAAGATTCTCAAGAAGATGCGCATCCCCTCGATGTGCTTGACGAGCAAGATGAAGCAGTTCCGCCGCGAGGAGGTGTTTCTCACTTTCTGCCGCTGCAAGTCGGCGGTGCTCTTCTGCACCGATGTCGCCTCGCGTGGGCTCGACTTCCCGCTGGTGCACTGGGTGGTGCAGTACGATTGCCCAGAGAGCGCGCAGACGTACATCCACCGCGCTGGCCGTACGGCGCGTGCCGGTGCCCGCGGTGTCAGCCTGCTCTTCCTCACTCCCCGCGAGACACCGATGCTCAGCTACCTGCACCACAAGCACGTCCCGCTACGTGAGATCGCCATCAAGGCGGACTACATGACGTCCAGCCAGGAGATCTTCGTCGCGCTTGTCGTGCAGGGACTGAAGTACGAGGCACAGAAGGCGTTCATTGCCTACCTGCGGTCCGTCTACTTTGCGTCCAACAAGAACGTCTTCGAGGTGGCCAGCATCGACGTCGAGGCCTTTGCCAAGTCGCTCGGTCTCCTCGTTGTGCCGGACATGTCGGAGCTGAGCAACCTTCAGCGCAGCGCCAAGAACCTGCCGTGGGACGTCGTCAACTTCATTGCGCAGCGCAACAACGACCGTGGGCACCTGACGCGCAAGGAGAAGCACCTGCAGGCGAGCGACATGTACCGTGTGATGGAGCAGAAGCAGCGCTTTGCGAACAAGAACGGCGCCTTGCAGGGCGGTCCCTCCAACGGCGACTCCGACGACAGCGGAGCGCAGCAGCACCACAGCAGTGACAGCGATGAAGACGATGGGTTTTTGGTGAAGAAGTCGGACACCACCGGACCCTCCACGAGCAGCGGCATCACGACAACCTCTGCCAACCGCAGCAGCAGCGGTGGTACCGGCACGGCCTCGAACGCGAGCATGCACCTCACCGTCGATGAGCGTCTTGCCGGTTTGTCGAAGAACAAGCGCCGGAAGCTGATCGAGAACCCGGATCTGCGGGTGCGTGACCTCGGACTGAACGAGCACATTTTCTTCAAGGATGAGGAGGAAGAGGAGGATCAAGATGGCGGCAACCAGCGCACACGACGGACTACTCGTGCGGAACAGAGCGACGACGACGATGACGACAGCGCGGACATGGCGCGTGTGGCTAGTCTGATGAAAGGGGCTGTGGTGCACCGCGGCGGAGGTGATGGCGATGGTGAGGATGGGCTGGGCGGCAGCGACAGCAGCGGCGGCGAGGTGGAGGATGAGGCGGACTTCACCACCAAGCTGCAGAGCCGCATGCAGGCCATCAAGCCCGAGGACGTGGAGCGGGCGAAGAAGATGCGTCGTCTGCGCCGCCTGCAGAAGCAAGGCCGCGTCTCGCGCAAGTCAACGATTGACGAAAGCGGTGTGACGACGAAGAACGGCGGGCCCCGCCCAGCACAGTCGGACGATGAGGACGACGACGACGACGGCGACGACGCGTCGAGCACTGGCTCACTCAGCCGGCTGCTGAAGGCTGCCCGCGGCGAGCTGTACAGCGACGCGGACGACAGCGACGCTGAGGATGCGGATGACGTGAGGGAGGAGGACGTCTACGTATCGCGGAAGCGCGGCCACGTCGACAATGCGTACCACGGCATCGAGAGCAGCGAAGACAACGACAGCGGCAGCGACGATGAGGTGGAAGCGAAGGCGCCGCCACCCAAGAAGAAGCAGAAGTCGAGGCGTTAAGTGAAAGGATTAAAAAAGTAAGACCTCGTCGAGGGGCATTGCTGTGACCTGTCGGGTGAAAAGACTGAGCCTCCCTCTCGGGACTGTTGTGGCCACTATTTGACATTTGCGTGAATGGGCCGTGTTCTTTTCTTCTTCCCCTGGTTCTCTAAATATGTGGTTTCGTCACACAAGGCGCTCTCTCTTGTGCGTTCTTGGGTTTTTTTTTTTTAATTGTGTGTGTGTTTAATGCTACATTTCTTTTTCAAGATTCGGATTAACTGTTCTCCATAAAACTATTTCTCGATTAACTGACTTCGCCTCCATTCAGGAAAACAACAAGGAAATGCACCATTGCATCAAAGAGCAAGGTAGCCGTCGCACTGCGAAGATCCTCTGTTTCTCTTTTATGAAAAGGTAGATCGCTTGCTGGCTAGATGTCAGAAATGAAGAAATTGTGTTCTCTGCTCACGGTGTGCATCATTGATAGTTGGTGGGGTATAGTGAAAAAAACAGATGATGCGCTCCGTTGAAGCACCGTTGCACCGCTGCAAACGTTTCAAGCAAAATCAAGCTATCATTGCGCAGGTCACCTATGAGCAAGAGCTGCAACTTCTTTTCTCGGCTTCTTCACACTTTCCCGTTGCGATGCTTCTCTTCTGTTCTCGAGAAATCATCATTGATTGTCAAGCACATACATCTTCCTCTTTTTGTTTTGCACGCGTCTTAAGCATTGAAAGACACTTTCGTCTGACACATATATCCGGTACTCTTGGCATGTGGAGTGTAATTTGGTTCGCCACGTAGAGAGATACAGGTCACGCTCAACTGAGCGCAAGCAACCGCTTTTTTTTCCCCCCTTGCTGTCCTCCTGTCGACGCTGGCCGGACACCACTGCGTTGCTCGTCATGTTCCGTCGGACACCGTACTGGCCGAAGGTGACGCGGTCGTGGACGAAGTCATCCATCAGCGCCGCCTCCGCACACTTTCCCGATGCGGTGCGAGCCGACCCGGCCGCCTCGCGCAGCGGCGCCACGAGCGCGAAGGAGACGCGCAACTGGAGCCTCAACGACGCAACGGTGAAGGCGGCAGCGCTGCCGAAGCCGGTGGCGCTGATGGTGCGCAAGGCGCAGCTCTACGGCGATCTCGTGCGCTTCAACCGCCCCGTTGGCTGGCAGCTGCTGCTCATCCCATGCTACTGGGGCTCCGCGCTGGCCGTGACGCGGGCGATGGTGTGGGAGGGCGCGGACCCGGCGGCGTTGTTTGCACCTTTCATTCCGCTCCACCTCGCCGCGCAGTTTCTCCTCGGCGCCTACCTCATGCGCAGTGTGGGCTGCATCGTGAACGACATGTGGGATCGCAAGTTTGACCGCATGGTGGAGCGGACGGCGCAGCGGCCGCTCGCCTGCGGTGCGATGTCGATGACGGAAGCATGGGGTGTGCTCATCTCCCACGTGACCTTGGCCGGGATGATCGCGCTGAACCTCTCGCCTGCCGCGCTGACGGCCTGTGTGGCCATCACGCCGATCTGGGTCATGTACCCGTTCATGAAGCGCATCACCTACGCTCCGCAGTTCTTCCTGGGGTTGTGCTTTAACTGGGGCATCTTCGTCGGCTACGCCGCGGTGCTGGGTCGCGTGGACATGGCCATCTGCCTGCCCATCTACTGCGGCGCGGTGTTGTGGACGATTCTCTACGACACCATCTACGCCTACCAGGATCGCCGCGACGACCTCAAGTGTGGCGTGAAGAGCACCGCGATTTGGATTGGTGACCGCAAGTACATCTTGTCCTCGATGGTCGCCCCCATTGGTCTCAGCATGTTGCTGACGGGCTTCATGGCCTCCCAGTCCATGCCCTTTTACGTGGGCATTCTGATGTGCATGTACCACCTCAACAGCATCGTCGACGACGTCAACATCTACGACAACTGGTCCTGTGCACAGGGCTTCAAGCGCAACGTGCGGCTCGGCCTGTACGTGCTGCTGGCGATGTGCGTCGGCAACCTCTTCTGGGCCTTCGCGTCGGAGCACGAGGCGGAGCATGACAAGACGACCGACAGCGCGCCGCAGTCGTCGCTGCTGTCAAAGTTCCTCTTCTTTGATCAGCACACCGAGAGGCGTGCGTACACGACGGAGAGCTTCAGCTGGGTGGACCGCGTGGTGCACCCGGCCTTTGTGCAGGCGGAGAGTGCGAAGGCGGCGGGGCTGAGCGAGGCGCCGCCGATCCCGGCGTGGATGCGGCGTGAGTATCTCGGGCAAAACGTCTCGACCATCTTGATCTTCTGTGGCGTGCCGGAGGAAAAGGTGTTGCGGTGGGCGGCGAAGTGGTACGAACTCTCGGACCACTACAACATGTTCTCGAAACTCTCCATCTAATTGGGGGATCGTTGCTTCTGCGGTTGTCGTGGTTGAACCTCAGTGTTTCAGCAGTGAAGGAACGTTGACGATGTGCGCTGCAAACGTTGCCATCCTCCTTTATTGCTGATTTTTGGGTCTCGCCGGTGTTAATGGAACCTAACGGGCTTTTTTTTTATTGTTATAATTTGACAGAGATCTCCTTAGCCAGCGAGTAGCTTTGTCAGTACTCGATTATACTTTTTGTGTGTTTTTGGCTGTTTGTTTTCGCTTGTTGACGTGCACCATTTTCACACACCTTAACACTCCCTCCTTTTTTTACAAGCGTGCGACCCTTAGCAACCTCACTCGAGAACAGTTTAAAGTTCTACACAACCAAGGCAAAGCAGTCACCGCTAAAAGGACGGTACCAAAAAAAGATTCAGTCTGGGTGGATTGGCTCTATGCATGCTGCTTTGAAAGAGCTGTCTGCTTTTCCGAGTTCAGAGAGCAGGCGGGCTCCACGCCGCAGTGTTGACGGAGCAAGCGAACCCTCTCTCCGCAATTGGAATCACGTGGCATGCGGAAAAAAGAGACAGTCGCACTCTTTCTCTTCCTTCTCACTTCTTTGAACCTCTCTCTTTTTTTTTTTGGACTTGTTTACTTCCGCGACTGCGTCGGTCTTTTCAATCCTTTCTCTCGCTCTCTCTGTAAAGCTCCTACTCTAATTGAGCACTATCAAAACTACCACTCCTCTTTAGTGCTTCTTCGACTCTATCCTGACAAAGTGCTGTTTCCACCGCGGGTATATCACATTCTCGTCCTTTCACTTCTTCTCAAACTCAACAAAAAAAAAATCCGTGTGTTCTATCTATAGTTTCATTGTTGTCCAAGCTGTGACTCTCAGCCGCTATCGATTCTAGTGGTTGCTGTCCCCCATCCGCTGTGGCTTCACACACACACACAAAAAAAAATTGTTTTCTCTTTATCGCCCGATAAGGTTCGCCGAACCACCTTCACTTGCTTTCTTTCCTTCCTGAAATTACTCAAAATAAAGACAAAAAAAATAATAATGTCCACACCGCCGTACATCGCAGTGGTGTCCGACATGGACGGCACCTTTCTCTCGCCCCACCACACGGTTTCGCAGCGCACCCGTGACGTGGTGAAGGTGATGACGGATCAGAAGCACATCCCTTTCCTCTTCGCCACCGGCCGCCACCACACCGACGTTCTCGCTACGGTGCGCAAGATCCAGCTTGAGGGCTACGTGCTGACGAGCAACGGGGCCCGCGCGCACAACGCGGAGGGCCAGGTGGTGCTGAAGCAGGACATGGACCCGGTGCTGGCACGGGAGCTGGCGTGCTTTGCGGCGGACAACCTGGCCATCACGACGAGCATCTACCAAGAGGATGCATGGCGCATGAACCGCGATACGGAGGACATGAAGGAGTACTACGAAGACAACAAAGACATCTTTTTCCCCGTCATGTTCGACCCGGTTGCCCACGAGAGCTACGCGGGAGTGTACAAGGTCTACTACACCTCCGACCGCCACGACACGGAGAAGCTGCAGGAGTTGGAGGCGAAGCTGAAGGAAACGTTTGGTCCGCGCATCTACCTCGCCTACTCGGTGCCACGCTGCATGGAGGTGATGGCGGCAGGGGTGAACAAGGCCTCAGGCCTCAGCCTGCTGCTGAAGCAGGAAATCTTCCCGAACGACTCGCGCAGCGGTGAGGAGCTGCTGAAGGCGTGCATCGCCTTTGGCGATGGCGAGAACGACGCACCGATGCTGATGGCGGCGGGCCACGGCTGCGTCATGTCCAACGCGCAGAGCCGGCTGCTCGACCTCATCCCGCTCGGGACCGACCCGCATCTCGAGATGATCGGCTCCAACGCCGAGGACGGCGTGGCAAAGAAGCTGGTAGAGGTGTTCGACCTGGACGTGTAGGTGGCTTCTTTGGGACGCCTGGTGTGCGACATCTAGAAATGGGACGCGTTCTTCCTTGTCGCGTCGAGCTGTCGCCGTGCCTTTACTCGGAGCTTGATACGCGCGCAGTGGCAGACAGAGATAATTGTCAAAGAACAACAACAATAGCATCTGAACTCACAGCGACAACACCAACACAACAGGTCCACCTATCAAACGTATGCGTTGTTGTCACCGTTGGGCGTCGGAGCTTCCCTTACTTTCCTTTCGTTGCGCGATCGTTTTTCAAACGTCTCTCTATTTGTGCGCCATTCAGCGGAACGAGGGGCGAACGACGCAGGCGCCAGCCTGGTTCGTGTGCTTCCCTCCTTCGTTGTTTTTTTTTTTTTGCTTTTTGTGTACAGGGTGCCTAGGCTTTCAGTGCTCCATTAACGAAACTCTTATTCTCTTTGAACGGCGCGCCGTTTCCCTTCGCTCTCAACTTCAGAGTCAGCAAAAAAAAAAAAAAAAAAAACATTTTCTAATTCTTCACCTTGTAGAATTAACCCCCTTTGTTTGATGACTTCGAGTACAGTGCGGCATCTCTTTTTCTCCACGAGTAGAAGATATCCGTGACACAATTTGTAGACTGCTTCTCGATAACGAACAGTTCGCAAACACTCCTACCGCACTATGCTGCGGCGGAAGTCGTATCATTGTAGAAAGGGGGACATGTATCACTTCACTGTTTCTTTCCGTCTTCTCCTTCCCTGGTGCTTCTCTAGCTACTTCTCTTCACATTTCTCGACACGCTGACAAAGTCCCCGTCTTTTCTCGTGTCATTGCCAGGACGTTGAGAAGCGCTGCGACCAATTGACGTCGACGTTTTGAATACACGACGCGTTTGACTCCTTCGTAACTCTCACTATACCCTTTTTTTTTTCTGGTAGCTCCTTCTCTCAACCAAGAAGACTTTCCCCCTCCAATTCCTCACACAGTTCACTGCACCGATCAAGTCAACTTTTTTTTTTGCTGTCTCATCACTTTTAGTTTTGCCTACTGTAATGCTTCGCTCTGCGTGGCGCTACGCCGCGGCCACCGCTGCCGGCGGCTTTCGCTTCGTCGCCTCCGACATGGATGGCAGCATCCTAAGTCCTGAGCACACCCTCACCGAGTACGCCTCGGAGACGCTGCGCCGCCTCGCGCAGGACCGCCACGTCCCTTTCGTCTTCGCCACCGGCCGCTTCTACGCGGACGTCGCCGCGGTGAACAAAGATCTGCAGCGCTTCTTCTACGATCGTCGGCTGTCCTTGCCGCCGGTGCCGGCCACGACGCTGCAGCGCACCCCGACCTACATCATTACCTCCAACGGCGCCGTGATCCACAACGCCGAGAGCGGGGAGGTGGTGTTGGAGCGTCCGATTGACCCGGCGCTGGTGCACGAGATCTACCACCTCCTTCCAGCGAGCGAGACACGCATCAACACCGGCATGATCCAGAACGATGACTGGCTCTGCCGCATGGACTGGGAGGAGCTGCTCAAGTTCCACAAGCAGTCCGGGTGCCGCTACGAGGTCGTCCCTCAGCTGTCCGCTGACAGGGAAAAGGGAGGGCTGCACCACGTGTACAAGCTCTTCTTCTCCTCCTGGGACCGCCCCCTGCTGGAGCAGCTGGAGCGGGCGTTGCAGGAGCGGTACGGTGACACCTTGACGGTGACGTTTTCCGCCGCCTACAACGTCGATATCACCGCCAAGAACGTCACGAAAGCCTCTGCGCTGCAGAGCCTCTTTGATCACATGGAGCCCCTGCCGCAGGAGAGCATGCAGGACGCGACGGCCGCCAAGCGACTGCAGGCGACGATTGCGTTTGGTGACGACCTCAACGATGCGGCAATGCTGACAGCCGTGGGCCGTGGGTTTATTATGGGCAACTGCAATCCGCAGCTGAAGGTGCGGTGTCCGGAACTGGAGGTGATCGGGACGAACAGCACCGACGCTGTGGCGCGTAAAATTCGTGATGTCTTTCAGCTGGATTAAAAGAAGGTGTCACGACTGCCCTTCCCATAGTGCGTTTTGTGTTTTTTTTACGAAGGTGAGACTGCCTTGTGGTGAAGGTGCTCTCTTGGGATGCAAGCGCTTCCTCCTCTTCGTAAAAAAAAAAAAAACAAGCGCCAGCAAACCCTTCTTTTTTTTTTATTGTTGCTGTTTTGATGCTCGCCGTGGATACGGATCCACAATACGCAATGAAAGGACATTGCCTCCATTTCTCATCGCCTAGTAACTCAGCACCAAAGAGCGGTGCGTTGTGTCGCTGCCTGCACCGTGTAAGGATCGACGTGTTCAGGATCAGCTGCCCAAATGGGAACGCACGCAACACCTTAGGTCTGATCCTGCACCTCCTCTCTCTTGTGAACAAAGAAGTCTGCTTCTCGTTGCTTGTCCATGCTGTAAGTTCTTCTCACTCCCTTTTCTCTATCACCTTTTTTTTTCTCTGTTTTTCTCCTTTTCGGCGTTGGCATCTAGAAGTGTTTATCGGATAATAGTCAATACTTTTTTTTGAGTTTTTTCTTCTTCCATGTGTGATTGTTAGTGTTCTTTTTTTTTCTAAAAGTAGCGTCTCGCTTTTCTTCAACTTCAGGCTCTTTTTTACAATCTTAATTTCTCCGACACGATGACCGCACCGTTCAAGTATGTCATCTCCGACATGGACGGGACGCTTTTCTCGCCGGATCATCACATCACTGACTACACTCGCGATACACTGAAGACGCTCGTGCACGAGTACGGCGTCACCCCAATTCTCGCCACCGGTCGCCACTACGGGGACGTGAAGTTCGTTTCCGACAACCTACGAAACTTCATCTGGGGGGATGACGCCACTGCACCGGGTTCGGCGACCGCATCCGGTGAATCGCGGGCACCGATGATGTACCTCCTCACGTCGAACGGCGCCGTCGGCCACAACGCCGTCACCCACGAGCGTGTTTTTCAGTCCTCAGTGGACCCAAGGCTGGCGGACCGGCTCTACCACCACCTTCCCGCAAACGAGGATACGGTGAACACAAACGTCTACCAGGACGAAGAGTGGATCTGCCGCCTTGACTGGCCGTGGACGCTGAAATCTACAAGGAGAGCGGCATCACCTACCACGTAGTACCAAACCCTCCCTCACACGGCGCCACGCCGGCGGCGAGCGACGTTGCTGCCTCGTCGTTCCCCTGCGGCCTCTCCGTGGGCAACTACGACAACATCCCAAAGTTCTTCTTCCTGAGCTACGACACCGATCGACTGCACTCGCTCGTCGCGGATGTGGAGGCGATTGCGGCGGAGTGTGGGAATGTGCCGTACTCGCTCACCTACTCGTCCTTCATGTGCCTCGACATCATGGCGGCCGGCGTGTGCAAGGGCCAGGCGATCCGCCAGCTCTTCGAGGCCATTTTGAAGCCGGAGGCGAACACGGATGTCGTGGCCGAGGCCATGGCGGCGTCGATTGCCTTTGGTGACGGCCTGAACGACGCGGAGATGCTGGCGGAGGTGGGTAAGGGCTGCGTCATGGAGAACGCCAGCCCGAAGCTCAAGGAGAAGCTCCCCGAGCTGGAGGTGGTGCAGCCGAACAGCGAGGACGGCGTCGCGCGCAAGCTGCGCAGCGTGTTCGGTATTCCGGCGTAGCTCAGACTTGAAACTCGTAGCGCAATCGTCAGAAAGAGCGGGCCACACCCCAGCTCTTCGTTCTCGTCTCTTGCAAGTATTTTTGCTTGAGGTTTCCCCTTTTCTTTTTGGTTTCCTCTCTAATGTTCTCAAATCCTCCGATCGTGTTTTCCTTTTTTTTTTAATTGAGCGTAATCTAAGCCTTCCTGCACCTCAGTTTCAGACACACACCACTATCGGTGCTGGGTAGCTAGCAAAGTAGCTTCCCCGTACTGTTGGTCGCTTCTCCCACAAGGGTATGCTTCCATTGCCTGCGACGTCGCTCGTCGACAACAATCGCGCTGACACAGCGTTGCGCACGTGTTGGCACGTCTGCTTCAGTGCGCAAATCTGCACTGTTGCGAGTACGTAAGGCTTGTTCTTGTGAAAGCACGAGGCCAACAAGAAACAGCTGTGCTTTTTCTTTTCTTGCACTTGCCTGTTTGAGAAAGAAAGGAAGCGTTTGACGGAGCTTAAGTAGGTGCAGATGGACACCCACCATGTTGCTTTCAACTCTAGCTTCTCGTACGACGTGAGACAGCACAAATACATGCGGAACTGTATCCCGATACGCGCCTTGCCGGAACGCAAACCGGCCGTCAGGACGTCCTCAACGATGTTGTAGGAGCTGTGAAAAGCGGAGTTCTCCATAGTGTGCCTCGTAGCTTTGGATTGCCGTCTTTGCGCGCAAGCCACGCCTCTGCAAACACTCAACGTTTGAGCTGGTGAAGACTGCGACTGCAGAAGGCATCGAAATTGTCATGCCTACGAACGGCGTCTGCTCATGCGAGCAACATGAGTGTGAGCCGGTGCGTGCGGCATGATTCGTGCAGTTTTTCCTTTTTTCCTTGTTATTGTGTACGGAACTCCACCTGGAGGTCTCCATAGACGTTAAAGTACAAGATGATTTGAAAAGTCCTCTGGAACACCGTTAAGCCGCATCCAGTAGGACGCCGCCACTCAGCTTCTCCTGCGCGAAGCGAGGCTACGTGAAGGGATGTGTTTCTTTTCTTTCCTCAATGTGTGTTGTAGTCTTCATAAAAAAAAAAGCTCTATTTCTCTCTACTGTCTTTCCTTGCCTTCGTTCGAACACGTCCTACAACAAAACATGTAGTACTTCTCGTTTGTCTGCGTATTCTTCCTCATTCAAAAGGTATTTTCGGTATTTGTCATACTCACTTTCGTTATTGTATACGTTTATTCCGTAATTGCAAAGGTCATCTCGCACACTCCCACGTTTAACAAAATGTCTGCACCCTTCAAGTACGTTTTCACCGACATGGACGGGACGCTGCTGTCGCCCGATCATTTCATGACGGACTACACCCGCGACACCCTCAAGGCGCTGGTGCACGACCACGGCGTGACCATCGTCATGGCCACTGGCCGCAACTCCTCGGACATCAAGATTGTTTCAAGCAACTTGCGCAAGTACATCTGGGGCGACCAGCCGGCGGCCGGTGCGGCTGCCGGCACCGACGGCGCGTCGCGGCCGCCGGTGATGTACCTCCTCACGTCGAACGGCGCCGTCTGCCACAACGCCGTGACGGACGAGCTCGTCTTCCAAACCTGCGTCGATCCTGTTATTGCGGAGAAGCTGTACCGTTACCTGCCCGACGACGAGGAGGTGGTGAACACCAACATCTACCAAGGCGAGGATTGGATCTGCCGCATCAACTGGCCAGAGATGATGGCGGTGCACAAGGAGAGCGGCATCGCGTTTATCCACGTCCCGCACGCACCACCGCGGTCGGCGGAGCCGGTGCCGAGCACCGCGCCAGACGGGCTGAGCCGCGGCGTGGCGGTGGGCAACTACGACGACATCACAAAGGTGTTCTACATCACAGACGACGAGGCGCGGATGCCCGCATTGGCGGCGGAGGTGCAGAGCATCGCCGCGTCGTGCGGTGGCAACCCGGTCTCGCTGACCTTCTCCGCCTCAGACTGCATGGACATCATGGCGGAGGGTGTGTCGAAGGGCCAGGCGATCCGCCAGCTGTTCAGCGTACTTTTTAATGCCAAGGAGGAGGACGAGGTGGTGAAGGAAGCCATGGCGGCGTCGATTGCCTTTGGTGACGGCTTGAACGATGCGGAGATGCTGACGGAGGTGGGCAAGGGCTGCGTCATGGGCAACGCGAGTCCGAAACTGAAGGCGCAGCATCCCGAGCTGGAGGTGGTGCAGCCGAACAGCGAGGACGGCGTCGCGCGCAAGCTGCGCAGCGTGTTCGGCATCCCCCTCTAGACGGAGTTCGTTGTTTCTTGTCCCATCCACTAACGACCATCCAATGGATGGGAAGTGTACACGAGGACCACCCCACCCTGTTTCGTGCAGCTTGGAAACCCGCAAAACCTCCTTCAAACAAACGCATATACGAACGTAAAACGAACATATCGACGGAAAACACACACACAAAAAAACGTTAAACATGACAAAGCGGTAAAAGGAAAAAAAAGAAAAAAAAACAGTGATCAAAACTTAAAAAGATTTTTCTTCTCATTTGTGCGTTCGGCAAAACCGCAGAGTGTTGTGCAGCAGGTTTCTCAGTGCTCCATGACGTCCTAAAGATATTTTTTCTCCCCACTTGTTCATTTCTTTATTGCAATTACTATTGTTTTATTTTCTTACTTTCTGATTTTCGCGTTTCGAACCATCGCTGTCTCTGCGTTGTATGAGTCGTAGACTAAGGTGTCTTACTCCGACAAGGTTACAGTCGACGCAAAGGGGGCGGATGAGGATACTGGTTTTGCTGGGCGGCAAGCTATTGTGAGGTGAAGGGGCTCGCGACTGGAAGAGTTTTTCGAATTGAGAACCAGTCGCGAAAGTCCTTTTTTTTTCCCCCACTTGTTTTGCAACACAGCAACCGGCGAAGAAGCGCTGTGGGCGGTCTTCTTTACAACTGGATTCTCTTGAACGCTTATTGTTTGAAGTGTGCCAATATTACATGTGCTTGGTGTTGGCATGAGTACTAAAAACGAACAACAACAGCAAAAAAAAAAATGGAGGCTCTTGAACACAAGAACAGAAACGAGTGTTTTGGTGCGTTTATATGGAGCTGAACGCTTTTGTTAACCTTAAGTGAGTGAACAGACGAGGCTTGTTTTAACCTCCATCACCAAATCCCAGCTGCGTGACTCCGGTTATCTACGACAGCTGTGCCTACAATGATCGCAATAAGCGTTTGAAGGCTTCCATGAAAACCTTTTTTTCTCTTTCTCGCATCTACTTTTTGACTCAACGAAGAAAAGAACAACACCGCAACACATCAGCGGTCCATTCCGCCTTTTTCCTCTCGCATTCTCGTGCGACCTTCACCTTGTTAAACGCTGTTCTTCATAATATCGACTTGCAAAACGTTAACTCTTCTTTTTGTTGCTTCAACACAGAAATTCGCATATCTCTTGTACTCATGTCCATCCGTGTCGTTTTTGCGGATTTAGACGGCACGCTGCTCAACAAGCAGCGCTCTGCCTCCGCCTTGACGCGGGAGGTGCTGCACCGCCTTCACGTAGAGCGTCCCGACGTCAAGTTTGTCGTGGCGACCGGTCGACCCTACCAGGATGCGCTCGAGAGGATGCAGCTGCTCAACCTGCATCCCGACTACATCATCTCCAACAACGGCGCGGTCGTGCATCAAGGCGAGACCCACGCGCGTGTGTGCCATCACACGATGAAGCCCGACGTGGTGCAGCGGCTATTGGCGATTCCACTGCCGATGGAAGTGGCGCCAGACGCAGCCGAAAACACACAACCAGTACCCGTGGTGGCGGCAAACCTGTTCCGCGAGCAAAGCTGGCTGAGCACCTACAAAATGAAGGGCCTCGGTGCATCGTACCGGCCCAGCTTCCAGCCACAGGTGTGTCGAAACCTTCCCACGCAGCCTGAGCTGCATGAGCAGACCTACAGTATCTTCTTTTACGGACCGCACGACCTCCTGGAGCCCATCGAGCAGGTACTGCACCGCGACTTTTCTCAAGACGTTACCTTTTCCTATTCCTTGCCCTTCATTCTTGATGTGGCACCGCCTGGGGTGGACAAGGGCACGGCGGTGCGGGACGTGCTGGAGTTGCTGCAGCTGCGTCCAGAGGAAGCTGCGGCGTTGGTGATGGCATGAACGACCTGCCCATGCTGCAGGTTGTGGGTCACGGTTTCGTGATGGCGAACTCGCTCCCAGATCTCCTGGCGGCGACGCCGGAGATGGAGCGTATCGGTCATCACGAGGACGACGGCGTCGCGCGGAAGCTACTCAACCTTTTCTTCTCATGAGTCAACGAGAAAGAGAGAGAGGGAGGATGAACACCATCTTCCACTGTCAACTCGAGAGCATGACCACTTCTTTCATCCAATCCAACTACGTCCCACTCGTCGTGTGAGAGACGCGCTCTTATGCGACCTGTGAAGGGCGTCGTGACAACTGCAAAAAAGAAAAGAAGAAAAGAAGAAGGAAACAGTCCGAAAGTAGATTGCGAAACAGACTGAGAATGACGAAGGGTACTTGCACACCGAACTACCCTGTCTACGCCATCGAAGTGCCACATTCGAGAGAGAAAAAGGAATTGTTTGCCATTCTGTTATGAAAAACGTCACCCGTTCTCCTCCGTGTCCTAACTTTACTACTTCCTCTCTTTTTCTCCACTTTTCTTTTGTCACAACGGTCTCTTCCTTACTCTTCTTGTATACATCACACAGGTAATAATAATACGAGAGAAAGATTCTTTTTCCTTTCCTTTCCTTCAACTTCCACCTTCCAATCCGCTACCCACTCGCTGAATTCCTTCCGCGCTTCTGTTTGTGTTTTTTTGTGCTCTCTTTCCACATATCCGGAAAGACCCTCCTTACCTCACCCTTCTACCCCTACACTAACTCAAACCTACAAAGCAAGATGCCGCAGAAGATCAAGGCTGTGTTCTCGGACCTGGACGGCACGCTGTACAACTCGCACCACACCGTCAGCGCGCGCACCTTCAAGGCGATCACGGCGCTGCAGGCGAAAGGTGTGCCGTTCATCATGGCGACGGGCCGCCCGCACCCGGACGTGTTCGCGAACCTGGAGACGACCGGGCTGAAGCCGGACTTCATCATCACGAGCAACGGGTCGCGTGTGCACGACGCGATGCACGACCACGTCTTCGGCGTGGACGTCAACCCCGAGAGCGTGCGCCGCTTCTTCCAGCTCTCGCCGCACCTCAACGAGGACGGCGTGGTGGACCCCGCTGCGCCGGAGCGCTTCCTGCAGCTGAACCTGAACTACGAGGACCGGTGGCTGACGAACAAGTGCACGGAGGAGGTGCGTGCGATGTACCACCCGTCGCTGAACTACGAGGAGGTGAACCCGAAGGACTTCGACACAGACATGCTGCGGGGGACGCACAGCATGTACGCGTGGGGCAAGCACGAGGACTTGGTGTGCGTGAAGAAGTTCGTGGAGCGTGAGCTGCCCGACGTGAAGTGCGCCTTCGCACTGCCGCACATCCTCGACTGCTTCCCGATGGGCAACCACAAGGCCATCGCGGTGCAGAAGGTGTGCGACGAGCTGGAGCTGGACATGGACGAGGTGATCGCCTTTGGCGATGGCATGAACGACATCCAGATGCTGACGGAGGTCGGTCAGGGCTTCGTCATGGCGAACGCGGCGCCGATGGTGAAGGAGGCGATGGAGGGGCTGCCGGTGATCGGCAGCAACGACGACGATGCCGTGGCCGCGAAGCTGGAGGAGCTGATGGCGGCGGACGCCTTCGAAGGCATCTTCTACACCGTCGCGCAGCAAGAGGAGCAGCAGCGCCAGCAGCAGCAGCAGCAGTAGTGGTGCCACGAACTGTCAGCCCTCTCCGCAACCTCCGCAGCGTGTAGATCCTTGCTGCGCCACTCACGCCACCCACCCACCCTCGACACTTACACCTGCAGCTTCTGACCAAACACACACGCACACACACACGCAGATAGTGTCGTAGCCAAACCGGTGGTAGGCTCTTTCTCTCTTTTTTTTCTTCTTTCGTCCCCGCTTTTAATTTTTTCCCTGTTACCTTCCTGCGTCTACCAAAAGAAGCACCTGATGAGGGGAAACCGCCGTACACAGTATGCGCGGCCCCGACTAAATGCAAATGCGAAAAAAAAATTCCATAACAACCTAGGCAATCCTACTACTTACCCGAGTGCGTTGCGAAGAAGCTCCCAAGAGGGCTTCCGGTGCGACTGTGGCTCGACTTCTTTACCTAACTACCTGGTTTTGTTTTTGTTGATCCCTCTGTTCTTCGACACGAAGATTCCCACGCGGAAGCTTTTTTTTTCTTCTTCTTCTTTCTCTTCCTTGTTTTATTGTATCTATTTGTTTCTCTGTTGCTTCGCTTTTCAGCCTATTATTGCTCGCTGCTCTCCCATCAGAGCTTTTTTTTTCCTTTCTTCCACTTTTCTGTTCTCTTTTGTTCTTGATTCTTTTCCTTTCTTTGCGGAGCAACTTTGCTGTTCTTTTCTTTTCCTCTATACACCGACTAGTGCGTTCGCAATTGCTGCATCTCTTCCAATATATATTTTAAGTAACTGATAAACTCCTTCTATGTTTCTGTGATTTGCTATACATATCCTCTTTTTCTTGATTCTCTCTTTCTCTCTTTTTTTTTATCACCACTAGCCTTCGTTCCACCGCAACCGCGGACGTGCCTCCTTGTGCGTTTGAAGACTTGTTCGTTTCTCCGGCGCGCGCTGTTGGTGACGCGCAAAAATAACGGGACTCACGCCAAGCCTGCTGTCCGTGGTACTTTCAAAAGATGTAAATGTATTGGAGCTGTGCACGCTCGTGTGAGTGAGCGTGCGTATGCGTGCAATTGCAGAATTCGCTATCTTGGAAATCCCCACTGGAACAGCAAAAAAAAGGATAGAATTTTTATACAGTTGATATTTGAAAGGTGACGGGTGAGGTTGCAGAGTGTGTGCGTTTGCGAATCCCCTTCAGGCTCTTTTGCGGGCGGCCCATCTGAGCGTTGCTGTCCTCGAGAAGAAGCGGTGGCCGTTGCTGCAGCTACTGTCAGTGGTGCCTGCGACCTGTTCGCTTGTTAGCGTTACGTTGGAAGCGCTTTGCGTGAGGTGTGATGTTGACTGTGAAGGCTAGAATTGCCGTCGTGTGGTGTGGAATGACCAAGCACCGTACCCTTCTGTTTCCTCCACTTGCTTTAGAACACTCACTTCCTCTCTCTCTCTCTTTCTTTCTATCTTGGTTTCTCCGTCTGATGATTTACAGCGTCACACACAAAAAGCTCGTTCTGTTAAACAAGCATCTGCTTTCTCAGAAGAAAGCGCCAACACCAACTTGCACCTCACTTCTCATTCCGTTTTATTTTGCTCAAACGCTATTCATTCCAGCACATTCGCACAAAAGAAGCTCTTTTTTGTGTGTTACCTTTTCTGCTCCTCAGATGTCTACAAAGATCAAAGCTGTTTTTACCGACTTGGACGGCACGCTGTACAACTCGCAGCACGCGCTCTCAGACCGCACCGTCAAGGCTATTGCGGCGCTGAGGGAACACAACGTCCCCTTCATCGTCGCCACCGGCCGTCCGTTTCCTGATGTGTTCGCGAACCTGGAGACGACCGGACTGAAGCCGGACTTCATCATCACGAGCAACGGGTCGCGTGTGCACGACGCCAACCACGAGTTGGTCTTTGCGTGCGACCTGAACCCCGAGAGCGTCTGCCGCCTCTTCCAGCTCCCGCCTGACCTGGACGACGACGGCTTCGTCAACCCCAACTCCCCCACGCGTGACATTCAGTACAACCTGAACTGCAATGCGCGGTGGCTGACCAACGAGCGCCGTGACGAGATCCGGGCGATGTTCCACCCGTCGCTGAACTACGAGGAGGTGGACCGCATGGCCCAGACACCCGACACCGTCAAAGGGACGCACAGCATGTACGGCTGGGGCAAGCACGAGGACCTCCTCTGCGTGCAGAAGTACATCCAGCGGGAGTTGCCGGACGTGTCCTCGGCGTTCCCGCTGCCGCACATCCTCGACTGCTTCCCGAAAGGCAACCATAAAGGTGTGGCGATGCAGAAGGTGTGTGAGCAGCTCGGCATTTCTCCGAGCGAGGCGATTGCCTTCGGTGATGGCATGAACGACGTCCAGATGCTGCAGGAGGCTGGGCAAGGGTTCGTCATGGCGAACGCGCCGCCGATGGTGAAGGAGGCCACCAAGGGGCTTCCCGTCATCGGAACGAACACCGAGGATGGCGTGGCCGTGAAGATTGAGGAGCTGCTGGCGGCGGGTGCGTTCTGATGTGTGCTGACGAACGACCGCGCAAGCTGTAGGGGGAGGTGCCACCAAAAGACTTTTCCTGAACCGCCCTCTTTCTTCTCGGTGAAGGGTAGTTCTGTTCAAAAGAAAACTTAACTGTTCTTCTGTTAATTTTTTTTTAACCCCTTTTCAAAGGTTCGTTGAGGTTAAGAGGAACAAAGGCTTGTTCTCTTTTTTCGTATCATGATATGTGGGATATCTGTTTTATTGGTTTCACACGTTTGCTTATCTTTTCTATTCCTCTCCTTCGTAGAGAATCACTGTCACTCTGATTTCTTTTCTGGTGTCGTACGATTAGTAAATACGACAGTCATATCTCATTGTCAGCAAAACGTGCTCAACGATGAAACTAGTAACAATGAATAGAAGAGATCCCTAAAAAAAAAAAAACGCTTCTCTTATTTTTTTCTTTGAGTGTGTGCGTGTGGTGAGAGGCTGCACGGTGGAGAACAACACAGAGAGGGTAGTAGAGTTGTGTCGTGCTTTTTCCTCTCTTCCGACAGCGATTATGCGTACGCGCGTGAATACAAAAAGTAGAGGCAAGTGTAATTCAGCGGAAGAAAAGTGGCGGATGCTTGCCGTGTCCGTGAGGCTTGCCAAAATGGCAGCAACGGAACAAGAGCACCTGTCTTCGAAGCTAACTCGAGGTTCATGCACACCAGCCCAATTATTTTTGTTTCTGTTTCCTCTTCTTTTTTGTCTTCCGTTGATGGGTTTCGTCTCCTGGCACGCACGTTTCGGGTCTCAAAGGCTCCATCAAGAAAAAAAAAAAACCTCTATTTGAATTGTTTTTTGCCCCCCTTTTGTTTTCTTTTTTTTCTTATTTCTTCCCCATTGACTTTGCGTACGACAGACTTGTAACAGTAACACTAGCTTCCACGTTCACAATGCCCATCAAGGCTGTATTTGTGGACATGGATGGGACGCTGTTCGATTCCAACCACGCCATCAGCGAGCGCACCGTAGCTGCCATCCACGCACTCAAAGAACGAGGCGTGTACTTTATCGTCGCCACCGGCCGGCCCTACCCGGACGTCTTTGGAAACCTTGGCAAGGCCAACTTGCATCCCGATTTCATCGTCACCAGCAACGGCTCGCGCGTGCACGATGCTCAACACGAGGTCGTCTTTCAATGCAACATGAACGCTGAGGCGGTGTGTCGCCTCTTCCAGCTCTCGCCGCACCTCACAGAGTCCGGCGAGGTGGATGCTGCGGTGCCGGCGCGGAAGCTCTATTACAACGTCAACTGCAACGACCGCTGGTTCACCAACGAGTGCCTGGCGGCGGTGCGCGCCGCCTTCCATCCGTCTTTTCTGTACGAGCAGGCTGATCCGATGACCACCACGCCGGCGATGCTGGAGGGCACGCACAGTGTGTGGGTTCGCGGCACGCACGAGGACCTGCAGTGCGTGAAAAACTTCATTGACCGCGAGTTTGCCGGCGTCGTGACGTGCACGTTTGCGTTGCCGATTATTCTCGACTGCTTCCCCACTGGGATGCACAAGGGTGTGGCGATGGCACACGTGTGTGAGAAACTAGGCATTACGCCGGCAGAGACGATCGCCTTCGGGGATGGCATGAACGACCTGCAGATGCTCCGTGCGGCGGGTCAGGGCTTCGTGATGGCCAACGCGGCGCCGATGGTGAAGGCAGCTGCAACAGGACTGCCGATGATCGACTCCAACAACGACGAAGGCGTAGCCAAGAAGCTGGAGGAGCTGCTGGCGGACGGTGCGTTTTAATGAGATGCACACACACACACAAAAAAAGAAGTTTTGCTGGAAAGGTGTAGTGCAGCCGCATCTTTGTTTTGTGGTGCACTGGATTCCTTTCTGGTTTTCTTTTTAATCCCAAGACGCGTGCCGTTGTCTCTCAGTGATAGCTGCACTTCTGGATGAACGAAACGATAAGTATAATGATCTTCACCGTTTCTATAAAAAGAAAGAAAAGTGAATTGTACGGAAACACAACACTACCTGGATCCATTCTCGTTGCTGTCATCTCGGCGTCGAACGCAACGGCTGGCAACTGACGTTTGCTTTTTTGGAGTACAAGATTCGTTGCGTGTGGTAGCGATGCACGCCGTTACGTCGATCGAGTTCCGACGGCTTCC
>AUXI01000084.1:0-49908 GCA_000482105.1 Crithidia acanthocephali | reverse complement strand
TCAGTCCGGTGCCAGCAGCAGCAGCGACGTGAGCCTGACGGACGTGGCTGCCAAGGCGCCTGCGCCGTCGAAGAAGCCGGTGCACAGGACGCGGCCACGGACGCCGCCGATGCCGCGCCATCGCGCGACGACGCCGCCACGGACGCCACGCCGATCAGGCCGGCGCACCGTGACGCGGGTGCGGGTCAGTCCGGTGCCAGCAGCAGCAGCGACGTGAGCCTGACGGACGTGGCTGCCAAGGCGCCTGCGCCGTCGAAGAAGCCGGCGCACAAGGACGCGGCCACGGACGCCGCCGATTTAGTTCTTCTTGGTTGTGCTCCGAGCTTCGTGGATGGTGAGGGAGATGGTGTCAGTGATGTAAGAGGTGAACTCAACAAGGATGTCCTGGATCGCCTTTTGCGAAGCTCTCACGCGCTGTGGAGGACAGAGTCGGAGCGCGATCGTTGGCAGCAGGCGTATGTGCGGTCTGTTCGGGTGCAGGTACCGCAAGCCGGTGGTGACGATGGTGTGGTGCGTCTGGGTGCGGCTCAGCCTTTTCCTGTGTTGGCAGATCGAGGTGTGAATACGCTGGGTGCTACAGCGGGGACAGTGGATGAAGGTGATGATTACGACGATAGTTGCGCCGCCGGCTTTGGAGGAAGCGGTGATGCAACGCTGTCGAAGCAGACCAGCAGCAGCGGTGGCAGCAGCTCTACCCGAAATGTGCAGAACAGTCCCACTCTGCAGCCAGCCGCGCAGAGGAGTAGTCACACGTCCACGGCGTTGACGGTGCGCAGTGTTGATGATTCGGTGCTTGGTGGAAAGCCGCACCCCTTATACGAGCTGTCCGCGAAGAGAGACGCACCAGGTCGTCCGGGGGAGCAGTGTCTGGCGACCCAACTGTGGGGGCAGCAGCGGCGTCTGCAGGTGGCGGAGTTGCTGCGACGTCTCCTCCGCCGCGAAGGCGAACATCGCACTAGGACGACAGTGCGAGAGATGGAAGCCCGTTATGCACTGCGTCTACACGAAGCCGCAGAGGCGGCGCAGCTGGGTTTGGACTGGTGGAGGAATGGGCATCCAGACGAGACCACCACGACGTCGTGCAACACCACACTCTCCGCGTTTGCGGAGTCCGTCCGCCGCCCCGACTCGGTGACGATGTCGCACCTGCCAAAGGGAGATCAGCGCACACGGCAAGGCAGACGCACAGCCGGCGAAAGGGATTTATCGAAGACAGCGAGCAAAGCAGCCAGACGGCCAACGTCAACGTACACTTTCACCCGCACCGCAAACACGAGCAGCGGCGACAAGAAGGTATCGACTGGCACTGACGCGTCGTGGTGCAGTGAGGAGGTGGGAAGCTCCGGCTCCGTGGAGACACCGCACGGCAGGCCACGGCGTCCATCATCGCCGCAGCTGTCGACGACGTCGTCGTCCTCGAGCGATGACACGACGGGCTCTTTTGTTTTCCAACGACCATCGCTGCCACGACGCCGAAACGAGTCGTTGACTGCGGGCTCCAGACAGGCAGCTGTACGGTCCGATAAAGGCTTGGTGGCATCGGCGGCAGCGAGCGTGCGAACGGAAGAACCACCGCTTCCTGAACCCGCGCTGGATCACTCCGGCGTCTCTCCTCCGCCAGTCGCGTTGTCCACCACCGCCCCACCGCCGGCACCGCTGTCCGCGTCGACGAAAGCAAGCTGCAGTGCCTCCTCGCAAGGGGAGGTGCGGCCTGGGTCAGCGGGGGATGTGGTGCGCGTTTTGCCACCGCCACGACGAGGCAGCGTGCAGAGCTCGCAGATGCAAGATTCCAGCGTGGAAACGGTGGTGGTGGCAGAGCGCGCGGGGGCTGCAAGCACGATGCCGCCCACGCGAGAGTCTGATAGGTCGTCGATTTCGGAGGTGGAAGTGCAGGCAAAGCCGCCGTCGGCGTCGGCCACCTCCTCGCACACCTCGACCTTCCCGAAGCACGCAGCTCCGTGTGGTTCGACTTCCGCGCCGGACGCCGCCCACGCTGCAACGCCGCCCCGCAGTGCGTCGTCGTCGTCGCTCTCCTCGTCGTCCTTCTCCGTTGTGCCAGCCTCGCCGCTCTTCGAGAAGACGGATGTGCATAGCGGCACGAAGATGAGACACGAGGGGGCCACTCCTTCAGCCGCACACACCGCAGCTTCGAGAGCCGCACCTTCCACCACCTACGAGACACGGAGCACCTCGCCTCGACCAACGGTAGGCGGCGACGACGCTGAAGTGCGCAGTGGGACCGCCAACATTCCTCTGGAAACACCCGAGCGCGTCCTCCACGGCTCCAGAGCACCTGGTGCGACAGCCACACAGACACCCACCGAGGACACCACGACGTCCGCCACGGGGATGGACTTGCTGACACACCTGTCGAACCCGGCACGGCGCACCAGCTACTCCGACCTGTGGACGCTTGACAAGGACGAGAGCGAAGAGGACGGCGACGCGCAGGAGGCCGGCAGCGGGCGTCAGGACGTCAGAGCGCCGACAACGCAAACGCCTGCACGCACCACAGTCGTACGATCAAAGTCTGATGAAGAAGATGCCACGGACAAGAAGAGCAACAGCAGCAGCACGTCCAGTGGTGAATTTACAGTGCAGCGGAGCGCCGTGAAACCACAGACGACGCACCGGCAGCGGTCTGACGACGTCAGTGCGGCGAGCAGCACAAGCGCACACACAGCTCATGGTCGCGAGGAGACCGTGCACGACGTCTCGACGCCTCTTCCCAGCGCATCACTCGGTGGCCAGTCGGACACGCCTTCACCTCTGCAGGGCGAACACGTGCGGCAGTCCTCCGACTCGAGTGCGGCGTCGCAGGTGGACCCACGGCCCCCTATGACGCACCACACAGCGACCACGCGGGATAAGTGGACGCGGCTCCAGTCGGATGACGCGGACGAACCGCAGCCGTCGCCGGTCGCCCCTCAGCCAGCCGAGCCATCCCACTCGCCGTCTCCGTCAACGCAGCGGCGAAGCGCCGGCGAGTCCACCGACAAAGTTTCAGCAGGAGAGACGGAACCCAGCGCTGCCCCTGCTGTCCCTTCGCACGACTGCGCAGCGCCACACCGCAGCTCGACGTCCACGTCGTCGCACACGCGTTACGGAGACGCACAGTCCACCTTTCCTGCGCCTCCGCTGCTGCCCTCACCGACCTCGCCGGACGGCTCCGCGGCGTCGTCCTTCTACTACTCCCTGCCGGCGCAGAGTGTGCCACGCACCATGAGTAGTGAAGCGTTGCCTCTCCCGCACCCCTCCCACACCTTCCTCGTCTCAGCTCAGGCGGAGACTGTGTTCCCGCCACGATGCACTGCACCTCCACACAAACAGCACAACACACAGCAACCGCCGCCGCCGCCGCAGCAGCAGCAACAGAACACGTCGCATGATAGCACTGCACCACTGCCGAGAGCTGCGCAGGAGCTGCCGCAGCCGCATGCAGCAGGCGAGAAGCAACGGGAGCGGCCACAGCGGCGGCACTCGAGCCGACAGCCAACGCCGCCGCCGCCGCCTGCTCCCTTAAATATCAGTGATGACACCACGCCGCACCCGCAGGAGGCGCGCTACACGGAGGAGCCCTACCCGCACCTGTCCTCCACGCCCGCTTTCTCCGATGCGGGAGTCGATGGAGGTAGTGACGACTTCTCAACTTCTCCGAAGACATCCGCGTCAGCGGAGAGCGTCTCTGCGCTGACTCCGCAGCAGCAACAGCCCGGTGTGACGTGGACGGTGCCGCTGGACTGGGCACACCCGTCAGAGACACAGCGTGGGCCGGCAGCTGATCCAGACGGTGTGACGACACCGCGGCCGCCGTCACATGCAACTTCGCAGCACGGCAGCAGTAGCAGCAGCAGCAACACCCGGCGGCGACGCGCAGCCCGCTGCGTGCGACGCCGCCAGCTGCCGCCTCACCTGCAGCCGGACCGCCCGCGTGCACGGGTGCTCACGCGCGGCCTTCGACCGGTTTTCTACAGCAGTGGCAGCCGCACGAACGACAGCAGCAACGACGACAATACGAGTAGCAGCAGCAGCTGTGCGGCATCCGTCTTGTCGCACGTGCCGCGGCCATCGGGCCCGTGGTACGCCGCCCCGGCGCGACGGGTCAAGAAACAACACACGCTTCCGAATGCAGCGCTTAGAGCAACGCCGTCACGTACGCGCCAGCAGCAACGGCGAGCGCAGCGACGGGCCACCAGGGACGCGGAGGGCTACGGGGACGATGCTCGTGTAGAGAGTCACGCGGACGTGGCGGTGTCGCCGGTGCTGCCCACCACCATGCGGGCCACACCGGAGGTGTCTGCCGCGGCGCAGCGATCCGCGAGTTTTGCGCCGTCGCAGGCGTCGACACACGCGTACGGGGGCAGGTGCGCCGTGCCAGCTGGACTCGCCACAACGCCGTCGCCTGCAAAGCCGTCCGTCACGCAAAAAACAGCGCCAGTACCTGCATCAGCAGCCGCGGCGACAGCACGCCGCCCGTCGCCCACCGGCCCAACGTACGCGGCATTGTTTGAGCAGCGGCAGATGTACGCCGCGGCACGGGCAGTGGCGCATCCGCGGCCGCACCAGCAGCAGCAGCAGCAACGGCTCGCCTCTTCGTCCGCCGCATCCGTCACGTCGTACGCACAAATACAAGACCGCCGTGCCAGTGCAAGTAGCTCCTTTGCGGAGGCGGCAGTGGATCGCCTGTCGGCCGTGCAGGCAGCAGCAGCAGCAGCAGCAGTCACCGATGCAGCCGGAGTCGCCGTCCTGGACACATCTTTGAGCGGCGCCGTGGTGTGGCGACTCGCGGGTGCGCCGGTGCCGCGGTCAGCCGCCGCTCGTGCCGCTGTCAGTCCACCACACCCACCCGTGGAAAGAGGAAGCGTTCAGAAGACACCACACGAAGCGCCACCCTCCGCCACTCCTCTCCGCCCGTCTCAGCTTCGTAGTGGGCAGTCGCCTCTGTCGCTCGCGGACAGCCCCGTTGCCTCGCACGCCTCCTCGCCGCGGCACGACTTGACGGAGACGGCGCCGCGCGGAGCAGCAACACCGGCTGTGCCGGCCACCACTGACCCATCCTTGAGCAGTCGTACGGAGGGGCCCGTGGTGGGAGCGTCTGTGGCAGCCACGCGACCATCGGAGCGCAACACCGTGGCATCCCTTTCCCCTCTCATTCCTGGAAGCCACCGCCTGACGAATCGCGCACGCGAAGCAGCAGCACAGCAGCCTCCACATCTTCCGCCTCAGCAGAGTTCTGCGCACGGTGACGCAAACGCACGTCTACGAGCAACGGCTCACGCTGCCGGCGCCGACGGCACCAACCCCCTCGCCGCCACCGGTGATGAAACCGCTGAAGCCCCACAACCGTCGCACGCATCCGCAGCGGCCGCTGCAGCCACGGCGGAGGTCAGCACAACTCAGCCGGGCTCCCCTCCGCCTCCGCCTCCGCCTCCGTCAGCACCGACGCCAACAGGTCAAAGAAAGACAGCAGCGGAGAACGACGAGGAGAGGCGACGACGCAACAAGAGTCTCGAAGGCTACACCGCCGCCTCGGAGATCATGGAGTGGACGATGGGGCTGACCAGCTCGGTGCTCTACGGCCACGCCCCAACGACCACCGCCGGCTCCTCGCTGTCCACGTCGCTCTCGACCATCCCGGTGGTACGGCGCAAACGGGCGAAGCAGCAAAGCTCCGACGCAGCAGCAGCAGCAGCAGCGACAGCGGCAACCCCAGCAGCAACAGCCCACGCAGCGGAGGAGGAGGGCGAGGACGAAACCTCCGCGGAGGACGTGTCGACACGCCAACGGAGTGACGCCGGGTTGGGCGACGGCGGAGCCGGTGCTGCAGCTTCCAAGGTGGCAGCTGCACCAAAGGCGGACGGTGGTGGCGAGGAGGGCGAAGCATCGGAGGCGTCGCCGCACACCCCGACGTCGCCCACGCCGTTCGCGTCGACGGTGGCCCCGAGCAGTCCGGTGCCGGCACCGCGCGTGAGTGGTGAAGGCAGTGCGCTGTCGCACACGGAGGCTGGTGTGGTGGACCGTTCGCCTCCGCAAGGCTTGCCAGATGAGGCAGGCAAAGAGGTGAAAGGAGGGGCCAATGTCGAAAGCACGGAGGAGCTACACGTGCCACACGTCCTCGGCACGAGCTCGCTGACCTCACCACAACCTGACACCGTCGCGCAGGACGAGGACGGAAAAGAAGAAGCCGAAAAGGCGGTGGTGCACGGTGCGTCTTTGCCGTCTCTGCAGTTGAGCACGGAAGCAGACGCGTTTCCCCTCACCCCTGCCCACGACGGCTCTCGCCGCCCTCCGTCCCTCGCTGCTCCTCCGCTGCTGTCTCCGTCTGCCCTGCACTCCGAAGACACTGCACTAGCGGGAACGGTCGCAGTGCCAGCGCTTCCACGCCTGTCCGCAGCAGAAGAATCGGACGAGCGAGAGAGAGACGGGACGGCGGGGAGTGGTGTGTCTTCGGTCTTCGACCTATCGGCAGAAGCTGTGCGAGAGAGAGCGCCTCTGCTCTCCTCTCCTGCTGCAAGTACGATGCCTGCCAATGGACTCAGCGCTGCGCAGACGACGCGGCACGACGGCGCTCACGTCCCACCAACAACCCCAGCCGACACGGCCGTTTTGGCGGCTCCTCCGCACTCGACCACAACACCAGTGAGCCCGTTACTCCAACCCCTCGCAGCGCAGCTTCACGGCGACGCCGCCGTCGCAGCCTCTGATGCAGTCACGTACCCGCTTCCAACATTCTTGTCAACCTCGCAAGAAACAGTCGTGCAGCGCAGCGAAGAAAGCCCGGATCACGACGACGACGACCAGCAGGAGAACGAAGTCCAGCAACAGCAGCGGCAGTTGGTTGCAGTACACCACGTCGCATCGCAGGTCCGACCGTCAGCGAGCCAGCAGACCTCTCACCACGCACAGGCGCGAGGCGACGCACGCGCTGTCAGCGAAACCGCAGCACCTGCAGTGAAGGAGGCGGACGTGGGCAGTCCACAGCCGTCGCCAACCAGCCTTGCACCGCATCCGCATGCACGACCGCAGCTGCGCGCAGACGATCTGGCTGCATCTCCGATGCTGCCTTCCGTGCAGCCGACGTCACGCCACGCCGTCATGCGTCCTCCATCCGCACCGACGATGCCAGCCGCTGCGCCGGCGCCGGAGCCGCACAGCGTCGCACCGACAGCGCAGCTGCAGCTGCAGGCATCCACAGCCGAGGCACAACGACGCGCGGAGCTGCAGCGGCGACTGGCCCACCTCGAGGCGCAGGTTTACAACGAGGAAGAGGGAACAGAAGCCGCAGCAGCAGCCCTGCACGACTCCGTGCCGGACTACTTCGAGTCGGACGCACCCTTCCACGGCGTCTCTGGCATGATCGGTGTTCGTCCAGGTGGACAGCTGCCCTCCAACCGTGCCGGTGGTAGAGGCAGCGGTAGCAGTGCGGTACGTGGAGGAGGTGGTGGTGGACGGACCAGTCGTGGCCGCGGGACTCTGTCAGGGACGACACAAAGAGGCCGGTCTGCGATTCAGTGGACGAGCACCCCACCGTCTGCTGGAACACGCACAATGCCGCCCTCCGCAGCAGCAGCACCCACCACCACGTACGACCGTATCACCCACTACACCGCGTTGGGTGAGACGGGAGCCGTCCGCCGCGGTGGTCGTGGTGGCCAAGTCGCGCGAAGCGCTGCCCCGCCAGCCGGCCGTGCGGCCGATACCTCACCGGTGCTGTCGGTGTTGTCCGCTGCTCGCCCACGCTCCTCTCCACCGGCTGCAGGGGCAGCGGTGCGAACCAGTGACCCTTTTCCAACTGCAGCGCCGGCACCTGCAACAGTGGCGGCGGCAGGACTAACTTCACGTGCGATTGTGCCCGTCGTGGGCAGCGGACATGGCTATTCCCTGATGGAACACCGCGGGTACGGCTACGCAAACGGCGGCTCTGTCGGCTCCCCTACGAGTCCCAACTATCGCCGCACCACCACGTCGTTTCTTGTCAGTGCAGACTGGCGGTACCAGCGCATGTACGTGGATACGATGTTCTTCCCTGACGCGGCGAGCACCGCAGAAGCCGGCCAACGAGTGGGCGAGACGGCGGCGGCAGAACACGTGCAGCCTGTCTCCGGTAACCTGGAGGCGAGTGGAGATCAGCAACAGCAGCAACAGCAGCAGCAGCAAGAGATTCGTGGAGAGGGTCGCAGTGGCCCGGATGTGTTTGCGTGTCGACCATTTCATCTGCATTGATGCCTGCATGACGGTGTTGAGTCCTGTGCTTTGTTTCATTTCCCTTACTCTTTTGAATCATCCAACACTGAAGTATCGAATTGGTTTTTAAAAAAAAAACTGAAGCTTTGACTCCACATGACCAGTGGTGAGTGGTTCGTCGCCAAGAGCATTACGTGTGAAAGGTAAACTAGAGTCCGTCTGATTCTCCTTCACTAACGAAACTGTTTGTATATAAAAAAAAAACTTCACGCGACCTCTTGCGTGTTGTTCGCCTCTGCTCCTCTCCTTATTTTTTCCCCCCTGCAACCCTTTTTCCCTTTTCTATTTCTTTTTCTCTTCCCTCTCTTGCCAGGAATTCGTTCTCTGGATTCCTTTTCTCTTTTTCCACAAGTCGCGCCTTTAAGGTGAACGTTATATTTTTTGTGTACGTCTACACATCAACTCACACGCACACACGTGTTATTCTCTTTCAGTGATCACCCCCCATCATCTTTCGACAACTTGACTCCTTTTTTTTTTCACCACGCCTTTCTCTTCCTCTTCCCCTGTTCTCCTCGACTTCTTACCTTCGTGTTTTCCTTTCTTTTTTCTCTTTGTCTTGAGCGATGACGGCTCCGTCGCAGCATGCGCACGAGTCGGTGGCGCTGCGCAGCGTAGATCTCTCCACGGTGCACGGCGACCCGTACGCCAAAGATCTCGGCACCGGTGTTCCGGTCTATAACGCGTGGGCCATCGAGGACGACCAGACCAGCACCAAGTTCGCCTCGGACGACGCCATGGACTCGGTTAAGCTGATGGGCGACCTCGAGGGCTCCGGGCACGCCTCCGGCTCCCGCAGCCGCCGTGGTGCTCGCCACACCTTCCACACCCCGGGCGGCCGCCCGTCCACCAACGAGCTGTGGCGCTTCCGCGCGCGTGGCTGCCAGGACTGCTGGGCTGCCCTCTTCTTTGTTGCCCTTGTCACGGTGGTGCTGCTGTGGGGCGCCGCGCAGATCTGGCAGCTCGAGCTGAGCGACTACGACCTCGCCGTGATCGCGGGGGAGGTGGAGATGGACGGGCCGGTGCAGTACGGCGCCCACACATTTCCACCCAGCAAGTCCGGCCCCCTGCGGCACCTGCCCGCGCTCCGGGCTGGCGTAGCGGCGTTGTGGGAGCGCCAGAGTACGCTGCTGCACTCGGGTGCAACGCAACCGCCCAGCAACAGCGGCAGCACTAGCAGCAGCCGCCACCTCTCCATCGGGTCTGCTGTGGGGATGCTCATCCTGCTGGCCCTTGCCGTCACCACGACCCTGCTCGTTGCCTACGCCGGCCTGCTCATCATCTCCCTCTACCCCCGCCAGCTGATCTTCATGCAGTCCATCTTCTGCTCCATGTTCTTCGCCATCTCCGCCGGCGTGGCGCTTGCGCAAGGTTCCATGCTCGGGGCACTCCTGTGCACCATCTTCACCTTCATGCCGCTGCTGTGGATCTACCTCATCCAAGACCGCATCCCCTTCACGGCGACGATGCTGTGTGCGACCGTGGCGGTGCTGCGTCGGCACAAGAGCCTCCTCGTCCTCTCCTTCGCATCCGTCCTGGTCTGCTGGTTTGTGTTGGTGGTCCTCACCCTCTGCGTGCTGCCGAGCGTGCTGCGGCTTGCCTCCGGCTGGGTAGCGGGCAGAGACGTGGTCTACCCCCTCATCGTCATCTTCGCCTTCTTCTGGATCCAGGAGGTGCTGAGCGCGGTGGTGCACGTGACGGTGTGCGGTGTGGTCGCCACGTGGTACTTCGCCGGGGAGGCCTACATGCCGGACTACCCCGTAAAGATGTCCCTTCAGCGTGCCGTCACGACGAGCTTCGGCTCCGTCTGCTTCGGCTCCCTCGTCACCGCTGTCGTCTCCTTCATTCACTTCATCATCGACTGCGTGCGCAGCGGCAACAATCAGGATAGTTTCGTCATGTGCCTCATGGACTGCCTTGTCGGCTGCATTGAGGACCTGGTGCGGTATTTCAACGAGTACGCCTTCGTGCACGTCGCCGTCTACGGCTGCAGCTACGTCGACGCCGCGAAGGAGACGTGGACGCTGGTGAAGCAGTGCGTCTTCTCCGCCGTCTTCAACGACTGCCTGGCGAACCAGGTGGTGGCCATCATGACGCTCATGAGTGCTGTCCTCGTGGCCGCCATCACCGCCCTCGCCACCTGGAGCGCGGTGGCGGTCAGCGTGATGTTTATCATGTCCTGGGTTGTGTGCAGCATCTTTTACAGCCCCATCGCGTCGTGTGTGACGACCATCTTTGTGTGCTTCGCGGAGGTGCCGGTGGGGCTGCAGCTGTCATTCCCAGAGCTGTACGACGCACTCGTAGACGCTGATGCCGGCTACACGGTGCGGACGGAGGAAAGGGGGAACAGCTACGGCACCTACGTAGTGTAAAGACCCGCTTTCCCCACCAGTGATGGCGAAAGGAAGGAAGAGCCAAAACGGAAACAAAAAGACTACTTCTCTGGTTCTTCCGAGACAAGTGCTTTTTTTTTAAACAAGAATAAATACTTTTTATTTTTTTAGTTTTCATGCGTTGCCCTCTTTTCTTTTTTTTCTTTTGCTGCGAATTGATTCGCTTGCTTAACGACTATTATTCAAATTTCCCATGCCTTTTCGGAGATCGTTTCTTTTTGTTTGTTTGATTGTTGTTGCTGTTCGTGTGTGCGCAAACGACAGCGTTCATTCTCTTCCTCTTTCCTCGCTGTCTCTGCTATTGCCTATGTCTCGCTTCATACTCGCTCTGTCTGTCGCCACGAGTCGTTGATCCTCACACGCGGCAACTCTCACTCTTCTTCTGTCGTGAGTTTTTGTTCTGTTTTTTTTTTTGTTGTTGCTGCTTTGACAAGCACATCCGTACCCGACGTTTACTTTTTTGTTGTTGTTGTTGTTGTTAAAGAGGACAAAAGAGTGATACGAAACCGTGAAGTGCTGGCGAAAAAAATCGCGCAGCGTCGAACTGCGAGGGTGGTACGGTTGGGTTCTCTTGAAAGACATATGCCTCTTTGTGCTTTACATTTGTCTTCCGTGCTTCAGTGCCTCGTTGCATGTTATTCTTTTTTTGTTTGTTTGTTTTTCCTTTGTCTGCACAACTGTAGGCTTGTGTGGCTTTAATAGTTTGATTCCTTCGATCCTCCACTGCGTGCAGCATTGTGTGTGTGCGTGACATATCGCTGCCACGACGGACTCGTTGCTGTGCTTTCCAATTCGATATAGGTACACGGTGTGGGAAATGGAGAGAGGAATGGCTCTGGTTCCCTTTATCAAGATGGAAGTTGCACTCTGAATGGACGGTTCTTTTCGGCTATATTTTACACAACACAACGAAAAGACGAAGAATAAATGCACGGGGCTATTCCATTGATGATACATTTGCATTGTGTGTGCGTGTGTGTGTGTGTTTTCTTCGAAAGGACCAGGTTCTTTTGGTTGCTGTGGAGGCTGTCAATGGCGTTGGTTGGCGTGTACGCTTGCGGTACACGGCTGTGCTTTTCTTGTGAGTCCCTTTGACAGTAAAAAAGAAAGAAAATGTGTATAAAAACACGTATTGCTCTATTCCACGGTGTTGTAGTAAAAATCTTGTGCTTTGGCGAGAGCTTCTGAAAAGTGTAATGACTTCTCTCTACTGCTCTCCGCCTTCGTCTTTGTATCTGCCTATTAAACACACACAAACACACACACACACTGTGTTGTCTGCGCCGTCACATTACGACCTGCGCACCTCACTGAATGTGAATGTACTTTGACTAACAGAGATTTACCAACACATCCTGTTTTCTTTTTCTTTTCTTTCTTGAATATCTTTCCTATCCTGGCTCAGCTTTGCCTAGACATAAAAAAGCGCTTTTTTTTTCTCTTTCTCCGCATCGTCTATATTTCCCTCTCGCTCTTTTTCTTTTTCAATCATTGATCCTCTCTTTTCTGTGCAACGACCCGTGCTTCATCTTTCTTTTTGCTTCACCTAGCTAAAAAAAAAAGGCACACGTGACACTCAGCGAGCACCCCCCTCTTCCTTTTGGAAAGTCTTTTTCATTTATAACCAAAAAAAACACCAACAAGATGGGTCTCTTCGGCAAAGATCGCGCTGGTACCTTCAAGGCCACCGACGGCACCGGTCGTCACTTCACGTGGACCATCAAGAAATTCTCCGACTACGTCCCCGGCATGACGCTCGACAGCGACAACGTCACCTGTTTCTCCAAGACGAAGTTTCACCTGCACATGTCCCTCGGCAGCAACGGTGACGTCGGCCTCTACATCCACTACAAGAAGCCTCCGATCCCGAAGTACTCCTACTTCTTTGAGAACTCGAAGAAAGAGGTGCTGCGGCAGCACACAGCGCACACGATCCCGACGGAGTCGGAGCGCTGCGGGCACTGGAACGTGTGCAGCCACAGCGACATGAAGAGCTTCCTCGGCGAGGAGGACACCCTGTTTGTGCACTTCACCTTTGACGACGACAACATCGTGGTGAAGCGCATCGCCGAGAAGAACATGCTGTCCGTCATGTGGACCGTGCCGAACCTGAATGAGCAGAACCTGAACCCGTTCTCCTCGCAGGGCTTCTTCATTGACAGCACGCTGCTCGTGGCGCGCCTAGACATTAAGCGCAACAACGGCGATGCCATGGCGAAGTTCGACCCGGCAGACGTGAACACGTACATCCTCTTTCTCTTCTGCCGTAAGGGCAAGGTGCCGCCACACAGCGTGGACCTCATCGACGCCTCGGGCAACTCCTACTACCGTGCGGAGCGCAACGAGGACGGCACAGCGCTGACGGTGATGGTGGATAGCAAGCTCGTGCAGAAGAACATCGCCAAGTCCGGCATCCTCTTCGTAAAGTTCGAGTTCTTCAGCGGCGGCAACCCGCTGGAGTCGCTCGGCATGGGCGGGGCAGGCCCGTCGCAGGGCGGCGCGGCCGGCGACGAGGGCCGCACGGTGGAGGTCGGTGAGAAGAAGGAACTGTACAACGTCATGGACGACTAAGCGTCGTGGCAGGGGTGTGCGTTGACACGTACGAGGTGGTAAAAGGGAAAGAAGACAAAAAAAAACGGTACATGGCCGATTTTAATCTGGAAGTTGAAGCCCACAGAGAGAGGGGAAGAGAGAGAGGACATGGAAAAGAAAGGAGCTATGGCAGGGGAACAACGTCTGTAGAGGGTACAGAAAAGTTGTTCCGTACGAGAGAGGGAGAGTACACATGCTCATTGTTTTCTTTTTTTTTCTTTCTCTTTTTCTTTTTTGTGTGTTTTCGGCTCTCGGCAAGCGCACGGTTTTCTGTGCTAGAGTCTGGCTTTTCGTGCGCGTCGATTTTTTTTCTTTTTCCATTTTTTTCCATCTGTCTTTCTCATTGAGTACTCTTCTATCATTTATCCTCTCTCCTGTTTCGGTTGCGGTGAAGGTGTCTGACACGACGCGCGCATCATTAAAGAAGCCTTTTTTTTTTCTGGTGGTGGTGGTGTTCTCCTATGGCGTTGACGCACAACACTCGGCGCACCAGTGTCGTCTTACAAGTAGATCCTTCACCGGCATTATGCCCTTCCTTATGCTTTCTTTTCTCTCCCTTCGGCTTTAGTTTCAACAGCGATGCTTTCTTCATGGCTTTTCCTTTCCATTCTCATTTTCATTTTTTTTGTTGTTGTTTGAATGGAGCCCCGACCAACAAGCGATTTATCTCTTCTTCTCTCTCATTTTACCCATTGAAAATCTCAACTCTGCCATCACGATGGTCGACGGGCGTTAAAAAAAAAAGGAAAAAAAAAGTGCACGAGGCAATAACGCCTTTTTGTCGCTTGTTATTTATACACCACTGTCTCACTCTCCTTTCCTCTCACTTTCGTTGCATCGTTGCTATTCAATACCGATTTGTGTGTGTGTGTGTGGTACTTTTGTTTCCACCTGTTGTCGGGGGTGGCTCTCCTTTTTCAGCTCCTCCTCTTTTTTTTTTCTGTTCCTCATGATTAGAGAAGGGTTGTGTGTGTATCCAGACATGGTAGATGTCTGAACTAGAGAGAAAAAGAAATAAAACAAAAACAAGAAAGACGCACGTCACGTATCGGCGACAGCGAAGATTGCCTATCCCCGGTGAAACATCTTTCTCACCGTCAGCAAGTGTTCGGGCGCGAAAAACCCCATAGGCTCCCTCACAGCGGAGAAGTATGCATTGCCGGAAAACTCGAGAATTGACCTTCACGCTGCGCAGCGCGATCGCCGTGTTTTCCCTTTCTCCTTTGCCTCTTGATTTCCAAAGATGCTGTGTCGACAGCGAAGGAAAAGTATATATAATCTCAGTTGGCAGCCATGCACCGTCAAGCCACCTTTGCTTAGCAAAAAAAACACTCGAGCATCTTCCTACTCCTAAGCCACCTCACCGTGTTTATTTGTTCTCCTCCCCTTCTCTTCTTCTCTTTTTTTTAGTGTCCACATTTTTGGACAGACACGGCCAAAAGCACATCGTACAGCACTTCGGTCTCTGTGTATGTGTGTGTGTGTGTGTTGCCAGATAACATTACCAAAACAAAAACGCTACTGATGTGTTTGAATAGCCTCATCGGTTCATCAGCACCATGACTTCTTTTGATGACTCCAACTTGGCCAGCGACGCCGCTGCCATCGCCGCTTTGGAAGCCCTTGAAGCGGCGCGAGAGCGGCTGCACGACACGCTGCGGGAGGCCGCCTTCAGCTTTGTGGCTGCCCAGCGAGAAGAGGAATCCACGCGTGGCTGCTTCGTGTCCTACGAGGCCGTGCCCACAGCGGCGAATACGCTGGTCCCTCTTCTCACCCTCTCCGCCTCCGTGACCGGCACGTCGGAGGAGGCGGAGGGGAGCGCGCAGTCCGAAGCGGCTGGTGCGAGCCCGTGGATCTTGACGGAGCAGAAGGGGCACCGCAAGCCGCTCGCACCGTCGCGGCGGACCGTCACCGCGAAGGCTGCCGCTGCGGGAGCAGAGGACACACCGACGACGATGCCAAGGGCAGAGGAGCCGCCTCTTGTGGACCCCATCTACTACTTCAGCGAACACCCGTCCACGGAGTTGCGCGACTGCCAGGCGGCGTATCGACGAGTGCTGCAGTGCGTGGTGGAGGTGGTGGGTGCGCAGCAGCGTGCGCTGTCGGCGGCTGAGGCGTGTGCCTCAACAACGGAATAGGAGGAGGGAAAGGAGCGCATTGGGAGACCTTGTTCCCAAGAGGAGCATCGACATGAACAGAAACGAAAACCTCAAGAAAAAAAAAGATCAACAGCCTCTTCTCTCCTCTGTCAGGCTGACACAACTATTATTTAGATTGTGTTTGCCATTTTTTTACTCGAGAAAGTCGAAGAGCTTTCCATTGGGTTGTTTTTCTTTAATAGTGTGGGATTGACAAGCAGCAGTCTTCACATTTAATCGAAACTCTTTACCTCCACTGCTTCCATCTACACCATTCACCCACCTCTCCTCTTATTCCTGTTGTTGTTGAGTTTTCATCTTCGCTGCTCTCTCTCCCGCTTTTTCTTTCTCCGTCTTCCCCTTCACACACACACACATACACACAAAAGCAAAAAAGAGGAATTGCTTTCCTCAGTACGCCACTTCTCGTGAGTTTTTCGACATTTGAACAGCATCCATTTGCCGATCTTCTTTTTCCCTCTCTCACTCTTTTATTTCTCGTCCTTCTCGGTCCTCGATACAATCCCTTAATCCTACACAGCACAATGGGACGGCCTGGTGGGTTCTTCAAGAAGCTCAAGGCGAAGCAGAAGCGGTCCGCCTCGCGCAACCAGCGCGGCACCAAGGGCGCCTCCAAAGAAGATCGCCGCCGGAAGCACAACGAGCGCGTCGAGGTCTTCGCGGCGAAGCGAGAGGCGGAGCAGCTGGCGGTCGTGAGCAGCTCCAGCGACGACGAGCCGTCGACCGACTCCGAGGCGGAGGCGCGGCGGGAAACCCGCGCGATGCAGCGACTGCGTGCGATGCTGGGTGCTGGACCGACCTCCTCGACTACGGGGAAGCGCACACGCAAGGCGGTGAAGGGGAGTGGCACCGACAGCGAAGAGGACGGAAACGGAGGAGAGGACGATGATGGGTGGAACAGCAGTGACAGCGAGGCGGCCGCGAAGGCGGCGGCGGGGCTGCGTCGCCCCCCGCAGCGCCGTCTCCGCCGCGAGCACGCAGCACCGCACGACAAGGCGGCGAAGCAACCGGCGGGTGAGGAGGATGACGATGAGGTGGATGGCGAAGACTGGCGTCTCTACCTCGGTCAGGGCAGCAGCAGCAACAGCGGCAGCGACGATGGCGATGGCATTGACAGTGCTGGTGAAGACGATGAGGAGCAGGAGCTGGGCGAGGAGACGGAGGACGCGGATGACGTGATCGACAAGGACCTCCTGATGGACATCAACGCATCGGAGGAAGAAGATGAAGAGGACGATGGTGATGAAGAGGAGGCAGAGTCAGAGGAGGAGGGCGGCGAGGGCGGCGACAATCCACTGTTCGGTCTTGACGACGGCGACGACGAAGAGGACGATGAGGATGACGATGGGGCAGACCTCTTCGGTGATGCGATGCTCTACGATGGGGCAGAGGACGGGGAGGAGGAGGAGGAGGAGGAGGAGGAAGAGGAGGAGAAGGAAGAGACGTTTGTGGAGGAGGAGGCGAGCGACGACGACTCAGATGAGGAGGACGCGGCGGGAGAGAAAAAGAAGAACAGCACCGGTGCCGCATCCCCCGCGGAGCAGCACTCGCTGCTGCAAACGTTTCACTTCAACACGAGTAGTATGTCGGTGCTGCAGCAGCACGGCGACGGCGCGCTCAGCGAAAAGGACGAGTGGGTGCGCAAGTACCACCTCGACCTGCACGGCCTGGTGGACGAGAGCCCGCTGCGGCCACTCGCGGTGCCGCACGCCGCGGTGGAGCGTCTGGCGGAGTCGAACGAGCCCCTCAAGGCGCGCGCCGCTGCCATGATGGACCGCACGGAGGACAAGAAGCAGCTCGGCCTCTTCTTTGTGTCCGCGGAGGAGTACGCGACGCTGCACCCGGAGAACGTCGCCGTCCTCGCCACCGCACACGCCGAGGCGCATCTGCTGCACCCACCCTTTGCGGTGTCGCCGGCGGTGACGCAGTGTCCACCCTACATGCACCCAGCCCTGTGGACGAAGTGGACAGCCTTTCGGGAGCGCAAGGACATGCCCTACTTCACCGTGGAGGAGAAGGGCATGCTGGACCTCCTGCAGGGCTACCCAGATGTCCTGGACACGCTGAACTGCTGGCAGAACAGTGAGTCCCGCCGCGAGATCTACGCGCTGCACCTGCTGAACCACTGGTTCAAAGCCCGCTCCGTCGTGCTGGCGCACGATGCCCTGCTGTTGAAGCGGAAGCAGGCGCAGCGTGCGCGTCGTCGGCAGCAGTGGGCCCGCCGTAAACAGCAGCAGCAGCAGGCGGTGGTTGAGAAGAACGGAAGCCCGAGCAAGGAACGGTCTCCTGCGAAGGGAAAGGCAGGGGAGAAGAAGAAGGCGAAGTCAGCCAAGGCGGAGAAGGAGGAAGAGGAAGCGCACGTGGAGAACGACGACGAGGAGGAGGAAGAGGAGCTGGAGCTGCGTGATCGGGGCTTCAGCAAAACACGCCTCTGTGTCATGTGCCCTCTGCGCAACCACGCCTACAAGTTTGTCTACACGCTCGTCTCCATTCTTCAGGCCGACCCGGAGAAGTGCCCAAAGCTTGCGATGTTCGAGCAGGACTTCACAGAAATTGAGGAGGCCCTCGATCCCACCTTCCGCCGCCGCCCACGCGACTACCAGCGTGCTTTTGAAGGCAACATCGACGACTCCTTCTGCGTTGGCCTTCGTCTGGAGCCGGAGCGGGTGCACCTCTACGCCCACCCGCTGAACAGCGACTTGCTCATCTGCTCCCCGCTGGGGCTGCGCCGCCGCATCGAGAAGAACGGCGACGTCCTCGTCTCTCTCTCCTCGATTGAGGTGTGTTTGTTGGAGGAGGCGCAGATGCTCTACCAGCAAAACTGGATGCACGTCGCGGCGGTGCTGGAGCTGCTCAACAAGCGGCCCACCGACACGACGCACGGCCTCTCCGACCTGCGCCGTGTCTACGCGTGGGCGTTGGAGGGCAAGAGCGGTCGCCACCGTCAGACCATCATGGCCACAGAGGTGGGCAACGCGACAATGCTCTCCACCTTCCGCACCACCTCGGTCAACAACTCGGGTAAACTCGTGTTGCAGCGTCGCACCGACCCCGGGGTGCTCGCACGCGTGCTCGTCCCTGTGCGCCAGCATTTTGTCCGTTTTGATCCAACGTCGCTTGCCAGCGTTGATGACGAGCGATTTGCTTTCTTCACGAAGCAGATGTACGAAACGAAGATCAACGCCATGGCGGAGCGTGATGTCCGCGTGATCATCTTTGTGCCGTCCTACTTCGACTTTGTGCGAGTGCGCAACTACCTGCACCGCGACTACCGCGAGAGCTACGCCGCCATCTCCGAGTACACCTCCCTGAAGCAGCAGCGCAAGGCACTGGGGCAGTTCTCGGACCTGGAGCGGCCCGTGCTGCTCGTGACGGAGCGGTTTTACTTTTTCAAGCGCTACTTTGTGAAGATGGCGGAGGCCCTCATCTTCTACAGCCCACCGATGTTCCCGGAGTACTACGCGTCACTGACGAACCGACTGGTGGCGACGTCGCCGAACGCGTTCACGATGACGCTTTACTGCCGCTACGACACACACGAGTTGAACCGGCTCGTCGGCACGACGCGCATGGTGCAGCTGCTGGAGCGTGAGTCTGGTGTCTTCTCCTTTGTGACGTCTTGAGAAGTGGAGAGAGTCATGACCCGCTAAACAAAAAAATAATTGTTTTTCTTTTATTTTAACCTCGCATAAAAGCAGTATCTTACTTGCTCCTTAAAAACGGAAGAACTCGACTGTTCGTTTAAAGAGCAGCTTGTGCTGTAACGGTGATGTTGTTGTTGTTGTTGTTCCTTTTCTTTTCCGTATAAATAACTGTTGTCGTATTCCACATTAACAAGAAAAGGTATTTGAAAAAAAGGGGTCAAAAAACAATGCTCAGTGGATTCCTTTTCAAACCGCCAAAGCAGCGACTTTGTGTGTGTGTGACCGCCACCTCACCTCAGCGGACACCATTGCAACGTATGCCTACTGTTATCTTTTTCCCACGTGCCTGGTGCGCTGTTTTCTTTTTCTCTTGTTGAATGACGGTTTGACAGACTTGTAAAAAGTTTCTCGCTAGCGCAGACAGCGTTCTGTTACTTTCAAAACTCCTTCTTCACAGTTTTTTTTCAGTTTTTCGCGACGCTCAATCCTTCTCCACCTCACTTACCTTGCTCTCTCGAAAAACACTGCGCAGCTCACAAAGGCGGAGGTGCATGCTCCGCAACCTGAAAGAAAACTTTACACGCGCTATCTGGTGTTGTTCTCACACGCACTTCAGCCCTTCAATATATAACTACGAGTGCATTGTGCGTTTGCTTTACTGCTCTTTTGTTCTCTTCAGCTTCTTCCTCACATAGAGAGTTCGACCACGTAGTATATTTTCTTCTGTCTTGATTCAAACGTTTTAATCTTGAACTTTTTTGCTGGTTTTGGTCGTCGCACTCCAATCACTATAGAAACACTGTTTAGATCTTTTTTGTTGTTGTTGTTGTTGTTGTTGTCGTCGTGCTTCGCAACCCCAGAGCTCTTTTTAAGAAGGCGGTGAAGGTGTCGAAAGACCTTATTAATACATATATATATATATATATATATACACATACAGCCCGACGTGCTTCGTCAACCATGGCGAGCAGCGAATTTGAGTTTGTGCAGGGCAATGAGCGGCTGGACTGGGGTGTCCTCGTCTCGATCGACGTTGACCGGTTAATGAAGTCAACGAACGTGGAGACGCTGCAGCGCATCGTCGAGAACATCGCCTTCTCGCGTGTGACGCGTGACGAGGCCGCCCTCTTCACCCCGGAGCACATCCTCCACCTCTTCCAGCTCTGCCAGGTGGTGATCCAGTACCTCGTCTACTCCCAGGAAGTGCTGGCAAAGATGAACGTGCGACTCAATGACCGCATGGCGGCACAGCAGGCCACCGTGCAGGAGCGAGAAGCGATGCTGCAGCGGCTGTCCGAGGAGAACAGCAGCCTCAAGAAGCAGGTGAAGACCCAGCGGCGGACGTTGCTGGCCTACGAGTACAACGCGCAGGCGGCCCTGGCCCGCGTCGGTGGTGGCGGTGGTGGAGCTGCCACGAATGCAGGCACGCCTGGCTACGTCTGTCCGTACTGCGGGGAGGTGTACCACAAGGCGGAGTCCATGCAGTCCCACCTGCGCAAGCGACACAACACGACCTCGCCGGCAGCGACGGCGGGTGCGAGTCAAGAGAGAGACGGCGGTGCGATATCCTCGCCGTACGCGGCGGGGCTCCCCTCCGCAACCGCCGCAGCAGCGCCTCCACCCTCCCCTCTTCCACCTGCGCCGAGTCCGTATCCACAACTCCCGCCTTACTACACACAACCGCCGCAACACGCGTCGTCAGCGGAGGAAGCGGCAGCGGTGCAGCAGCTCCGCCACCGCGTCGAACAGCTGGAGAAGGACAAGGAGGCGATGGAGCGTCAACAGCGGGAGAATTTATTTCTGATGATGCTTGGCGCAACGCGGGCACAGCCCGCAGCACCGGCCACTCCTCCGCCTGCGCAGGCACCGGCCTCCGCACCCGTGACGCCGTCTGCAGGCCCGCATGCAGCACCCAACACCCCTCCGTCATCCGCACCACCGCCAACGGCGTCTTCCCCGCTGCCCGGGCTGTCCTCCGCACCCGCCTCCCCCGCTCCTCAGGCGAACCCACACTACCTCCCCGACCACCTAGAAGGTGTCCCGGTGGTGCCGGACGTCAGTGCAATGATGAACTACAACACGTCCCGCCAACGCGAGGCCACCGAGAACGCGCTGCGCCGGCAGCTGGTCGACCTCGAGGCGGAGGTGCGTGCGCTGAAGAACAACAACAGCCACAACAGACCCGCTGAGCCCACGGCGGCAGTGCCGACTGGAGCACCGCCGCCACCCGCTGCCCTTTCAACAGCGGACACCGCGGTGCAGCGTCCATCGTGGGTAGCGGAACTCGAGCGTGCGCAGCAGTCCGCCGTGCCGCCTCCACCAACACCTGCTGTTCCCTCCCTCGCCGTCCCGGCCAGTCCCCCGCCCACACCGCTGCCACCAGCCCCTCCCTCTGCCGCGGCGGCGCCACCGGCCCACGTGTACGACGCCGCCACCGGCACCATCATCAGTGCTGCGCCGCCATCTGCAAGCGGCGCGGCAGGTGTGGCGGTGCCGCCGCTCCCGCAGCCCAGCACGTCAACTGTGCCAGTCATCAGTGTGCCCACTCCACAACAACAACAACAACAACAACACCAGCAGCCTCAGGTGCAAGTCGCCCCTCTGCCTCCAGCACCGTCGCTCTCCGCCTTCGCCCCTACCCCCGTCCCTGCACCTGCTGGGCAGCCGCAGTCCATCTCCGTACCGACACTCTCCCCCACCCCGGTACCAACGCCTGTCGCACCGGGGCAACACACACCCCCACCCCAGCAGCAGCAGCAGCTGCAGCTGCCATCGGCACCGCCACCGCCCACCCCGGAGAAGAAGCAGACCCACGCGAAGGCGTACTACTGGGGCAGTGAGAGCACGTCCTCCCTCAGCTCCGCCTCGACAGTGCCACCGCACCGTGCGGTGAGCCGCGGTCCCGGCTCCGCCAACCCACCACCGCCTGTGGTGCCGGGTCTCTCCACGCCGGGGCTGACGAGTGCCGCGAACACCGGGCTCGCCAACTTTTCGTTGACGGCGCCGTCGGTGCCCGCACCGCTGCGTCCTGCGACGACCACCGCAGCCCCGCCAATCCCGACGGCGGTGACGAGCAGCAGCACGAGTGTTGGCACCACCCTGCCTCCGCCCACGCCATCTGTGTCGCTGCGACCCACCCCGGTGGTGCCAGCCCCGGTGCCTGCGCCAGCCCCACAACCAGCCACTGCAGCAGCAGCAACCACTGCCACAACCGTCAGCAACGCCATCCACAGCAGCCACAGCAACACGGGTGGTGGAGCAGGGGTGGGCTCGTACTTTTCGAGTCGATCTGCCGCCGTCATCCCCCCATTATCCCTCTCACCGTCCCTGCCCGTGCCAAAGACAACAACAACAACAACAGCTGCTGTGACATCCACCGTTCCGCGGCCCGGCACCAGCAACAGCACCACGAGCACGGGGAGCAACAGCACGAATCCGTACATCCACCGCAACCCTCCGCCGCCTCCGCTGACGGTGCAGCCTCTCTCCCTGTCCTCCACGCCAACAGCCTCCTCCACGCGGGTGGTGGCGCCGCCGCTCTCCCTCAGCCCGGTGCCGCTGCCTGGTGGCGCACCACCGACGACGCCAGCAGCATCACCAGCGCTCCTCTCCGCACCTCCGCAGTCGCCGCCGCCGCCGCAGCAGCAGCAGCCGGCGCCACACGTCTCTGTCGCTCCTGCGCTGTCCACCTCCATTCCAGTCCCAGTGATCGGCGGGCTATCCGGTACACGTCAAGCAGCCCCGGTGACCGCCCCCAGCGGGTCCTACGGCGCTCCCAGTCATGCACCGACTGTTGCACCGGTAGTAGGGGCATCGACTGGAACCGCGCCAGGTGCTGTGCAGCCGTATAGGCGCGTGCTGAGCAGCAGCAGTGACTCGAGCACGGCATCACGGCTCAGCCTCGACGGAGGCTACGAGTATTAGAACAGCGGAATGATCTTTGCGGCGCTCGTGCGTTTGGCCACAGAGCAGGTCACAGACTTCTCTATTCTTATCCTTTTTCTTTGTCTTGTGGAGGCACAGTGGCACATGGGTTGTTCATGTGTGCCTTTAACACGGTCAAAGACCCATTGTGTATGTTACGTTGCTGCCTATTCCATTTAGAAGCTGTTCGACTTCAGCACGTCGCTGTTACGACTGTCTGTTTCGCTTCTATCTATACTCTGTTCTCTTTTTTTTTTTTTACCATATATTACATACGAATAGAGGTGTAGGTTTACATTGTTTACCGCATAGTTTTCGCTGTTGTGTGCTTTTTCGTTTTCGTTGGTTTCAACCTTTTTTTTTTATCTCGCCTGCATTTCCTTTGATCTTCTGCATAGAGCTGTCACGCCTTCCGTGATTTCTGGTCCTTTGTTTTCCCCTTTCTTTTTCTACTGTTTTTTTGCCGGAGTGTGTTCGAATAGATCAAATACAAACTTTTTCCTTCCTTTTGTGTAGTTGCACAGCCCCTTAAAGAATGGACATTGTGTTTATCACTCTCTCCGCAGATGGACATGCGTGCGTTGACAACCTGAGTGGGCAAGCGTAAGAAAACACTGCATGGAAGCCCCATCTTCTTCAGACCCAAGTTGAATGAATGGCGTTTCAAAAAAAGAAAAAAAACCCGCACCGCTGCGACCTCAACAACGGCTGACCTCTTTCTTTTCATCCTCGTAGTGTGTGTGATATTTTTTGCTGACTCCCAAACGCATGCCTTTCACTTCTTCTTCCTCTATTTCTTTCTTTTCTCTTTGGAGCTTCTCGAACTTTGCGGGCCCCCTCGCTATGCAGCTTACCTGTCAGTTCTGTGTTCGATACCAGAACGTGCAGATCTGCCTTTGAGGAGGCCACCTAGCACGGTACTTGTTGAATTACCAGAAGGCAACTAGAGGTTCTTACTCACGTACTCACACACAAACACACACACACACACACACACACACACGAAAACGGATCCAATTCGTTCTTCCCGATGAGAGGTGTGCAGCAGCTACCGCGCTACCGCGACCCCATCACCTGCAATGTCGCCCGCCTGCTCCTCCGCAGTCTGCAGGAGCAGCACCGCGCACCATCCTCCACCGTGATCGAGTTCGAGGCGCGTCTTGGCCAGCAAGTTGCACAGATTAGCAGCCGCCGCCACGAGTTCCCGCTTGCGACGGCGACGGCAGCCGTCCTCGACACCGTGCACTCGAACCTCTTCCACTTCGAACCCGGCGTCACCTTCGCCATCCTGCGCGGACTGGAGCTGGCGCTGATCGAGAAGAAAGTAGCGGCACCAAGCGATTTCAAAGGCGCCTACCCGCGCTACGCCGACGAAGACGTGATCTTTTCAATAGGGAGCGCGCATCGAGTCCACTGCACCTTCGGCACCCTCGCGGCTATGCGGCGGCGTGCACAAAGCGTCTCGGCCGCCGCGCTCGGCCACCACCACCACCACCACCGCAGCGGCACCACGCCACCCGCCTCCGCTTCTCCTCCGCCCCAACCACTGCTCGAGCTCCAGAACCCCTTTGCGATCTTCCACGCTGTGATGATGGATAGCGCGATGCACAAGGACAACCTCGCGAGGTTGGACGTGTGCTGCCCGGGTTGGTGTGCTGACCTCCGCCTCGCCGTGTCCAGTGAAGCGAGGGTGCCAGTGGACTACGCGGAGATGCTGCGGGTGCCACCAGTGTTCGCCCGCTACCGCAACCGCGCCACCTTTCGCATCTCTCCCTTCTTCTCCGTCTGCCTCACCCGCAGCTTTACACGGCGCGACATGTGGTGGCACCCGTCGCACAACATCGCCGCCTTCTGCGACCCGGTCCGCGATGTGCCACGGGTGGGTCCGTGGACGGTCGTGCCGGCACCGGCCTTCTTCCGCGACCGGGAAGGGTCGCAGGCCGTAAACCACGGCAGCTCTGGTGTTCGGGCACCCGGCGGTGGCAACAGCAGCGGCGACGGCGTCGCCAACTTTGAGGTCGAGGTGGAGCTGCACGTGCCGGCGGTGCTGCAGGCGTGGAAGCGGCACTACGGCGGGGCTGCCGCCTCTGCGTACCTGTCCTCTGCGGAGCTGGTCCGAACCACGGCAGCAGGGACGAGTTTCGACTGCGTCGCCTCCACTGCATCGGCGGAGCAGAGTGGCACTTCCCAGTTTACAAAGGAGGAGGTGCGCGCCTTTGTGTTGGCGGAGCGGGAAGACCCGTTTTTACTGCGGGTCGCTGCGGACTACATGGCGCTGTTGCAGTTTGTGGCCCAGCTGCGCACCTTTGAGTGAGTGTGGAGTTCTTTTTTTTTGGTAGACAAGGTGTGTCTGCGTGTCTGTGTCCGTGGCTGTGTGTGTGTGTGTGTGTGTGTGCACACACTCCATGTGGCGCAGATGAAATGAAGCCAGTTCTCTACGCTTTCACTTGTGGATGTGAAGGGGGCGTTGAGAGCGGTGGACTTTCGCGCTGGTTTTCTTTTCTTTGCTGTTGTTACTGTTGTTGTTGCTATTGTTTTGTTGTTGTCATTTTCACTGTCTTCACAGATGCATCGTACCGAAAGAGAACAGGGAAGACTATGACAGGAGAGTTTTACGTGCCGACCATACAGCGACAGTACGTCTTCTCCTCCATTAAGCCGCTCTGTCTATGAAATCCCTCCGGCACTGCCCCTTCGCTACTCTGCGCAGCGCAAAGCACATCGTAGAGCTCGTGGCACTGTCAATCATGCGAATCGAACACAGCTCCTTTACGCTTCCACGTTTTTGCTCTCCCTCTCCATTACTCTTAAAACAACGCACGCTCACCTGCTTGCACTTGTCAGCGAGCACCAGCAGCGACGCCCTACGTTGTGTCTCTTTCTTCTTCTTCTCCTTTCCTTTCTCCCCCTACGGGTCGAGTGTGTGTGTTTGGGTTGCAGCCATTAGCCACGCAACTGGCCACGTACAGCGCCTTGAGAACCTGTGCAGCTTCCGGTGACAGACGTCGGCGTAGTCCTTCACTGGTGCCGTTCACGTCTTCACCTCAGGTGTCTTTTTTCCGTTCGACTCTTCCGTTTTCTTTTTCCTTTTTTCTTTTTTTTAACTTTTCCACTTCACCAAACCGGATTCACCCTTGTTGGTTTGTTTTTCTTCTCGTGTGTGTGTGTGTGTTCGAGTCTTCAAAAATGCTCCTTAAACTTCTCTTTGGTGGTGTGGTGGGCACCGTCTGCTCCGCCTGCCACCGCAGCTCCACCAACGTCTCCCTTGCCCTCGACCCACCCACGCTGGATATCATCATGGACCCCACAAAAGACATCATTCCGATTCGCGCCGTCATCGTCGGCGGCGGCTACGCCGGTAGCAAGATGGCCTACCAGCTCGACAGCATGTTTGACGTGACCCACATCGACGAGAAGAACTTCTACGAGCTGACGAACGACGTCATCCCGATCATCACGAACCCGTGGAAGGAGGAAGTCAACGCCGAGGCATGTCGGCGCATGATGGTGCTGCACCGCTACTACCTCAAGCGCAGCAACGTCGTGACCGGGACGGTGACCGGCGTCGACGACAACCAGGTCTTCTTGCGCGATGGTCGCAGCATCCCGTACGACCTCTTATTTGTGGCCACGGGTGAGCGCAAGCCTTTCCCTTTCCAGACGCAGGAGCGGACCATCTCCGGTCGCGTGCAGGAGCTGAAGCGCTTTAACGAGTTCATGCAGACGTGCAAGAAAGTAGCGGTGGTGGGGGGCGGGCCCGTCGGCACCTCCCTGGCGCACGACCTCGCCAGCTCCAGGCCCGACATGGACGTACATCTCTACCACCAGCGGGCGGAGTTGGTGCCGCAGCTGCCCGGGGTGTGCCGACGACACGCGCAGGCGAAGCTGACCTCGAACACAAATCTGCATCTCCACCTCTCCACCCGCGTGACGGCCGTGGACGGGCTGGTGAACGCCGCGCTGGGCGGCAGCAGCAACAGCAACAGCAGCAGCCGTGAGTCCACCGCGGCATCTGCGCTGCCGGTGCAGCGCGTGGCACCGCCAACCTCGAGTACGGCGTCTGCATCTGCCTTGGTCTTGGACCGCGCACAGCTGCCGTGGTGGCGGTCGTGGCTCAGCGCCGTCTGGGCCACCCGCGGCGTCGTCCCGGATCAGTTCACGGTGCACTTCGAGACCCTGCAGAGTGAAGTGCGAAAGCAGCAGTCCATCCTGCAGCAGGTGTACTACGGCAAGCACGACGAGGTGCAGGAGTGTGGGGTGGTGACCGGGCACGGGGCGGAGGGCGGCTTCGACTACGTCTTCGCCGTCGCTGGCGACACGCCCCGCCCGCTGCAGTGGGATGAGCCGCAGCCGCGTCACCCGAACATCTTGAAGGAGCACGAGGTGAAGGACGGCCACTACCGCGTGAGTACCCTGATGCAGTTCTTCAACCGGCCAAACGTGTTCGCACTGGGCCGCTGCGCCAACTTCCCGGTGATACGCGGCTACGGTGCCAGTGACATCGAGGCGCGGACCCTCTTCCGCGAGCTGAACTCCATTGTGAGCAACCCGACGACGGTGTTCCTGCACTCGCGGGACGGCATTCAGCTCTCGCACATGGAGATTCCCCGCATGCACGTCCGCCTTGGCGTGGACGACGCCGTAGGCTGCACACCGTGGTCGGGTGGCATGACAGGCATCTCCTCGGTGCACGAGTTCATGCAGGACCGCAACTACCTGATGAAGGAGTTCCAGAAGCCGATCTTCTACAAGCAGCAGGACCAGACGAAGATCAAGCAGCGCGTGTCGCAGTGGATGGCGGAGGAGATTACAGACGTGGTGGACTTCTCCCACTGCTGAGGGCCAAGAGAGAGAGAGCAGCAGCAGTTGCATCCAGCTGAAGGTCACTTCTGTATTGTTCGTGCTTCCTTTTTTTTCTTCTTTCAATTTAACACAACTCTTTACAGACGATGGTGTTGTTGGTGTTGTTGTTTTTTTTGTGTGTTGTTGTCGTGTGTAGTGTAGTGCCTTTTTGGAGGCATGGACGCTTTGTCGGCGTGTTGCTCTGCATCTAAGTTTTTTCATGGCGATTGGAGCCCTCACAGTGTCATAAAACGCAAAGCCCTCACAACTCTCCTCTGGTTTTCGTACGTTGCAACCGCTGCTCTCTCTGGAAAGCTGACAGGGTTTTTTTTTTTGTCAGCTGTAGACATTTTCTCTCTTTCTCTACTCCTTTTTCTGCAGTCGAAAGATAGGGGAACAACAAAAAGGAAGAGGTGTGCTCTACCACACAACCATCCGTCTCGTATCACCTGCTCTACGCGCCATGGCGCAAGGTTTGTGTGCGTATGGCATATGGAAGATACAGCGAGGAACCCTCGTAAACCTCTTTTTTTTCCACAATCAACTACTGTCTTTGTACCTTTCTCTCCCTTCTCTGAAAGTGACGTTAGGGCTCTCAAACGACTCCTTCACGCGTCTGGACTTGTCACGCGTCACACACAAGCACGCACGCACAGAGTAGTAGCTGGCCTCTTTGGCCGCTTTCGGGCAGACCTTCAGAATCTATCCCATACATCCATAGAACCATCACAAACTTTAGTTTGAGTCGAAGTGCCATTCGCATTCACGCACTTCTTTTACTGCTGACATTTCTTTTTTTCCCCTACTCACCTTCCAAAAAGCGCGCTGGTGTTGTTGTTTTTTCCCCCTCTATAAAAGATTTTTTTTGACTCACTTCTACCTATGCCCTTGGCCTCTCCATTCTCTTCCTCGCCTGCATCTCCTCTCACTCCGTCGTCCTCTCGCCATGTACTCTCCCAGGAAGCTACAGAGCTTCTCCAACATCTCAGCTTTCCACTGCCAAACCACAGCCACCACCTGCGCACACCGCTGCCGACCGACGCCGTGTCACTGCTGGACCTCGTCCTGCACCTCAACGACACCTACGCTCTTTCCTTCTGGGTACTTCGATCACTCGTGTTGGAGCTAAACCGAACGGTGAAAGAGGCAGAGGGTGAAGCATCGTTATCCTCTGCTTCGCCGGCTCCTTCTCCGTTGTCACCCAGCCGTCATCGCGCACGAGCTGAGGAGCTGTTGACTGCCTGTGAAACCCTCCAGCGCGCGCGCGACCGCTACGACCGCCAGCTCGGCCGTCACGTACTGGGACCCGTTCTGCTGTCCTGCCTTCTCTTCTACGTGGATGCCACGGCGTACGACGCGGCAGCGCTGCGGCGCGACGTCACGGCCCTCCTCGCACCCGGTGGCGGTCCGGCCCGCTACTGCGTGGAGGCCGAGGAGGCCGAGGAGGCCGACGAAGGCGACGCGGAAGCGCTTGACACGACGCTGTATAGCGGCTCGTCGTGCGGCAGCAGCTGCGGCAGTGAAGATGAGGAGAGCAGCGCTGACGAGGCGGTGCGTGTCTCTGTCTCTGTCACTTCCGCACAAGGTGAGGGGGCAGCAACGGCGGCCCATGCGTTTCCCGGTGTGCAGCACCGACCAGCGGGCGATCGAGCAAACACCTCCGTCACCACACGTCGGCGGTGGCAGCGGGAACGGGTGCGTGTGTCGTCGATGCCCCCGCCTCAATCAGATGCTGGTGTGCTCCTCGTGCACCTCGCGGCAGCACTCCAGCACAGCACACAGGATGCGGCAACAGGGAACCGGCGCACGACAGAGTTTGTCCGAAGGCCCGTCCTCCCATCGTGGGTTTGGGAGGAGGAGAAGGTGAATTTTCCGCAGCCGTACGTTTTTCCATGGCTCCGTCCCTCTCTTGCTGTCCACCACGGCGACAGTGACAGTGCGGAAAGCCGATGGCCGCACCACCCTCGAGTCGTCTCCGCACTGCTGCAACGCGGGCAGAGCTGCTTGACGACCTCGTCTCCGTCCCGTCTCGCCTCTGGTGCAGCCCCCCACAGCCGCCTCACGAGTCTCCCTCCGCCACGCCTTCCGTCCTCCACAGCACGCCCGCGCCGAGGACTGCCCTTCGACGATGGAAGAGACCTGCGCTATCCCTTCCTCGGGGGCGGGAAGACGTCGTACGCGCAGTACTGCGAGGGTCTTCGCCGGCGTCACGGCGCCAGACTTGTGGTGTCGACAGATGATGAGGCGGATGGAGTGGTGATTGGGCACGCGCACCTGTCACCGTCGACCCACCACCCGCACAGACAAACTGTCAGCGACGGTTGTGACAGAGGGGGAAGGGAGGAGACGCAGCGCGGGGCAGGGGGCTCCGCCGCCTCTTTTGTGGCGCGGGGGCGGAACCGCTTTTTGGTGGATCCGTTTGCGAGCCCGACGACGCGACGGCCCTCCTCTGCTGGCGGTGTGCTGGCAAGCAACGTCGCGATGACGCTGTCCGCGTGCCGCTATGGAGGCGAGGTCCCAGATGCCGCAGCACCGGCGCGGAAGCGTCAACGACGTGCTTCACACTGGAGTGATGGGCCACTGTCGTCGAACACAGTCCCTCCTCCCTCTGCAGTGGCGCCGAAGGGAGCTCTCTCAAATGCAACGTCTTCCCTCACTCCCCACGGAGAGATGGAAGGCAACGGTTTCTCGGTGGACCTAGCCGAGGAGGCTTCTTTTACCCGTATACCGCAAAGGCCGTCGAGGGGGACGCTCACGCAAACCCTCCCGCTGGACCTTCAACGTCTCTGCCTTGAATACCTTACCCCACGATATATGCACACCGCCGCTGCCGTCTGTGAAGCGTGGTACCACCTGATCTGCTCCCCTCCCTCCTCCGCCGCTGCAGCACCGTGTGCATACCTCGCACGTGCCCATCACGCCAGTCTCGCCGTCACACGCGCCTACACGCGCTTCTTCCAGCACCAGTGGGGTGCGCAGTCGCTGCCCGTGACGCTTCTCACCTCGCTGCATCGACTGCGCCTGTCGCTGCTGCCAGAGGGCCGTGCAAGCACCGATGTGGCCGTGGTGCAGGCCGACTGGGCACGTGTGCGGCGGGACAGAGACGTGTGCGCCTACGTCCAACAGCGCTGCCGGCTGTCGCCGCTGCGTCACCTTCTACGACTCGACGAGGAGGCGGAGGCGACTCTGCGGGGCGAGTGGCACGGATCGGCATCCTCGGTAGCTGCGGTGGCGGTGTCATCGCAGACGCCAAAACCGCTCTCAGCGACGCTCTACGTCTTCTACGTTCTGTGTGTCCCTCGACGCACCCCGTCATCCACTCAAAGCTCGCCCATCGGTGCAGCGGAGGGCCCACGCGTGTGCGCCGCCCTGCGTCGTATTCTGAGTGCGTGGTCAGCAGAGATCAAGTGGACAAATCTGTGGAGTACCGCGAAGGACGCCCCCGCCGTCGCGGCGCTGCTGACGAGAGAGGCTGTGCGGCAGCAGCGGCTGATCTGGTGGCTGTTGGCCAATCCAACCGCCGCACCGCCATCCGCAGCGGCAGGAATGCCGGCTGCCACGCGCACGCTTTCGGGCAGTGACGGAAGCGAGGAGGACTTTCTGGCACAGCTGTGGTCGGAGTGGGAGGCGGTGCGAGAGGTGCATCGCTTCAGTGAAGCTGCTATGCATGCCGGGTAAACACTTCCCGCACACACATACACACGATGAGGAAGTTGAGTGTATTGCCCATCTTCTGCTGCGTGTTCGACAGTTGTGAGGGCTGTGCTTTCCACAGATCTGCAAGGACGAAAGCAACACGCGATGACAGAATGAAGAAGAAGAAAAGGGAAAAGCAACGCTTTGGTGGATAGTGCACAGCTTCACCTCTCTCGTATATCACGTCTCCTCGGCAACCATCTCTCCGCTACACTCTGGAAAATTGAATGAAGAAAAAGGGAGCAAAACTCCTCTTTTTTGTTGTTGTTGTTTTGGCTGTCAGTAGGTGTAAGTCAAAAATCTAACGATGCAAACGTTGGCCTGCTTGAGATCACACATCCTCTCTGCTCTCTCTCCCTCTCTTTCCTTGTTGTTCTCGTCTTCTTTTGCTACAATGCATCACCCTCTCTTCGCGTCATGGTCTCTTTTTGTTTTCGTTTTTCTCACTCACGGCAAAAGAAATCATCTATCACACACACACACACACACACACGCATACACGCATACACATCAGCCATGGCCGACGAGCGCTTCGATTCCATGCTGCTGGCCATCGCCCAGCAGCAGCAGGGCATTGACGGTATCCTTGACACCTTCTTCTCCTTTCTGGGTCGCAAGACGGATTTCTTCACGCAGCCGGAGATGGCCCGCAGCAGCGTCCAGCAGGTGATGGACCGCTACATCGCAATTGCCGAGGCGCAGCAGCGCCGTGCGAAAGAGGCGGAGGCCGCACAGCAGCAGAAGGCCCAGGCCCAGGCCCAGGCAGGCCACCCGACCTCCTCCCGTGTGGAGGTGTTGGAGGACGACGACGAGGTGAACGCGGCGGCCGCGGCGAAGGCGGCGCAGGCCGCAGCAGAGCGGAAGGCGCAGCTCGAGAAGGCGCAGAAGGCGATCGACGAGGCAAAGGCGAAGCAGGACGCGGCGGAGAAGGCCAAGTCGGAGGCGGCAGCGGCGGAGCAGCCGGCGGAGCAGCCGGCGGAGGCTTTTGCGGAGACCACCGCGGATGCCCCGCGCGGACTGCCGCCCACCGTCGACAACGGCTTCGCCTACGAGAAGTACCTCTTCTCGCAGTCCTTGCAGGAGGCGGAGGTGCGGGTACCGCTGCCGGCGACGAACGTCCGCGGCAAGCAGCTCAACGTCGTGATCACCGGCAACCACCTGACGGTGGGCATGAAAGGTCAGCCGGCGATCGTCGATGGCGACCTCTACGCGAAGGTGCGGGCGGAGGAGTGCATGTGGACGATCGAGGATGGCAACACCGTCGTGGTGACCCTCTACAAGCAGAACGCGATGGAGTGGTGGAAGACGATCTTCCTGGGTGACCCTGAGATCGACTTGCAGAAGGTGATGCCGGAGAACTCGAAGCTGGACGACCTCGACTCCGACACCCGGCAGACGGTGGAAAAGATGATGTACGATCAGCGGCAGAAGATGATGGGCAAGCCCACCTCCGAGGAGCAGAAGAAGCAGGATATGCTGAAGAAGTTTATGGAGGCACACCCTGAGATGGACTTCTCCAACGCGAAGTTCTCGTAGGAGGGGAGCTTGTTGGAAGAGTGAATAAAACACGTATAAAAAAAGAGTGCCGCCGTGTAGGGTTACGTGTTGTTGTCCGTTTGTCCCGTTGTTGTTATTATTTTTTTTTTCCTGTAAACGGATCTCGCATTAGTGTAACTAAAAACTCTTGTTTCTTCTGGCCTCTGCGGCTCCTAGTTTCAAAACCACATGCATTACTGTTGTCCCTCACCTTCCTCTGCTTCGCCAAAGGCGTCGCTTCACACAATGCGCACCGTGTAGTTTCTTCTTTTTTTTTTGGAACCAAGCGGTCTCGAAACCAGTGTGACGCTGGACATCACTACCGCTACGGACATAGATGCGCAATCAGCTGCTGAAAGATCCCAAGCAGCCTCGCCGCCTTGATCGGTCAATCCAACCTTTTTCTTTTCTCCTTCTCCTCTTTCTTGGCCCTTTCCACCATACCACTCCGCGTAACACTTATTTTCCAACAACGAAAATACGTTTTGGGGAGTGAATAGAATTCACACACCTTCTCTCTCCTTCCATAAAAATCAATTTCCAGTGATCACTCTCTTCTTTTTCTTTTTTCTCTCTCTCTCTACCTAGTAGGCATCTGCGCAGATACATCCAATTTCACCAGCCCACTGACTCATTCCTTTCTCTAGCCGTCAACCTTTTATTTCGATACAACACAAAAAGTATTAAAAATGCCGCAGACGCAGCCTGAGACGTCAACGACGACGACGGCCGACAACTGCGAGTGTGAGAAGTGTCCGTGCTGTCGCCATCACGAGACCCACGTGGCGAAGCTGGAGGCGGAGAACCACCTGCTGAAGGAGAAGCTGTCGCAGATCGAGATGATGCACGCCATTAGCGCCGCGAAAACGCACGGCAACCGGACGGTGCTGACGGCCCTCGAAGAGGAGCGCCAGTACCTCGAGCAGGCGATGCTGCCTGTCAGCTACAAGTTTCCAAAGGGGACGGACTACAGCGAACTGCCGACGTACCCGAAGCGGCCGCACTTCGACACCGCCGCGAAGCACCCGAGTACGCAGGTCGTCATCTTCGATGGCTGCCCGAATGACCCGTACCACCCAAGCTCGATGCCCATCTACCAAACGGCCACCTTCGTGCAGCCTGACATTGAGGAGTTCGGCCCCTACGACTACAGCCGCAGTGGCAACCCGACCCGGACCGCGATTGAGACCTTGGTCGCGAACCTCGAGGGTGCCCACGCCGCCTTCGCCTTCTCGTCCGGCATGGCGGCGCTGCAGACCCTCGTCACGACGCTGAGTGCCGGCGACGTCATCCTGGCGAGCAGCGACCTCTACGGCGGCATGCACCGCCTCATCACGCAAATCACCGCCAGCCTCGGCATCACCGTCGTCTTCGTCCCCACGTGGGACCTGGCGGCGGTGCAGGCAGCGCTGGAGGCCAACCCGCAGGCGAAGCTGCTCCACCTGGAGAGCCCGACCAACCCGCTCATGCGCATCGTCGACATCCGCGCCGTCTGCAAGCTCGCCCACGCGCACAACGTGAAGGTGTCCATCGACAACACGATGATGTCGCCCCTGCGTTGCACCCCGCTGGCTCTCGGCTGCGACTACTCGATCCACAGCGCGACCAAGTTCCTGTGCGGACACAGTGACACCATGTGCGGTATCGTGTGCGTCAAGTCGGAGGAGGATGTGAAGCGGGTGGCCTTTCTGCAGAACGCGCAGGGAAACGCTCTGGCCCCCTTCGACTGCTGGCTGCTGCTGCGCGGCATTCGCACCCTGTCCATTCGTGTGGAGAAGCAAGAGCTGAACGCCGTCGCGGTGGCCCTTTTCCTCGCCCGCCAGACGCACGTCGTGTCGCGGATGCACTACTCCGGCATCAACCCGGCCATGTGCTCCGAGATGTCTTCCCTCACGCAGGAGAACTTTTACCTCCACCGCTCGCAGACCTCCGGCCCTGGCAGCGTCCTCTCCATTGAGACCGGCAGCGTCAAGCGCTCGAACGCCTTTGTGCGGGCCTGCAAGCTGTTCAAGTTGACCGTCAGCTTTGGCAGCTGCAACTCCCTGGTGGAGATGCCATGCCTGCTGTCGCACGCCTCGATCCCGAAGGAGAAGCGCACGCTGCCGGCAGATCTCATCCGGCTGTCGGTGGGCATTGAGCAGATCGAAGATATCCTGGCGGACCTCACGCAGGCGGTGGCGGCAGCCGCGCAGGTGACCAGTGACAGCGACGAGTCGTCGTAGAAGCGAGGGCGAGTGCGGTTGTGCGGCGTGACAGCTTCCGTGGTCTCCTTCTCCGCAAACAGCATCTCACACAGGCTGTGCACGGCTCGGCATGCCTGATGTACTTGTTCTTTTTATTTCTTTTTCTCTGGTCTATCGAGCTGATCTCAACCATTTCTCTATACTTGTTGCAGGAGAAGAAGCCCGAGCGCTGGAGGAAACCCTCCGTTGAGTTATGCGTCCGTCAGCCGATTTCGCGGCACTCCCTCCGTCGGTTTTTTTTTGTTCAGCCTCTGAACACACACACAGTGTCTGTTCTTTGCAATTCGTGGTGTAAGCGCTTATTGCAATCAACGTGCGCTTTGAGTTCAGGAAAGGTCCGAGACAGAGCTGCGAGCCTGCGCGTTTCTCATGGGAGACTCGAAGTGGGTAACCCGTCGAGATCTTTCCAGCCTCTTCTTTCCTTTCACCTGCCATGTTTTTTTTTTTTTGGTTTTGGAAAAGCGAGCGCCTCTGTGTTTTCCTGCATTTCCATCGCTTTCTCCCACCACCACAGGTTTTCTCCTTCTTGCAGGTAGAAGGCATCCTAAACGCTTTTTCGTGTCACTCTTTCATTACCGTTACTATCGACTATCCGCTCGATTCTTCGTTTAGCTCTTTTTTCTTTTCCTTTTAATTGTTCCTCACACCCCTTAAGTGCCAGAAAACAGAATGCACACATTTAACGCCAAATCTATTGTATACGCTTCTGCAGCACGAAGATGCAATCTGTTTGTTTCTTTGTTTGTTTGCTTCATCCATCAATCCCCTTGTTTTCTTTTTTTTGTTCTTTGTGCGTGTTGTTTTTGTTTGTTTTTCCTGAAAGAAACTGTGTGCGTCTCTCGTCGCCATTGCGCGCGAGAAGACTACAAGAAGCAACCGAAATAGCAACAAAAAGTGTGTTCAGCTTGACTCGCTGTCCCTTTTGCGGACTCAGCAGATGGTTCTTTAAACGTGCGTGCTCGCGATCTCTCTTTAATGCGATCGTGACGTTTCTGCTTTGTGTGTGTGTGTGTGTGTGTGTGTGTATGTGTGTGTGAACGAACGAACGAACGAAACGTGTGTTCGCAGCGGCAAAGAACAGTGCATCATAGTCACTCACCTCTCCATTGACCTGACCCACCTTCCTTTCTTTTTAACCCTTTTTCCTCTTTACCTTTCTACCTTCCCTCCTAAGCTCTACCCAACGCACATATTTAAAACAGAAACAGCGTGAAGAAAGCGCACGGCGCGTTACCCGCATATTTGCCCCTCTCCAGTGTCCATCAAATACTGGGCCGGTCGTAGACATTGTCTTTCTCCATTTTTCTACTCATCGAATATATATATATATATATCTCAACAGGAGTGGGAAGAGGCAAAATCCCGTTTAGGTGGCGACCGCACGAGGCTGCAACTTCCTTTCCATTCCACAGACTTTTGCAGGTTCTCATCGTTGTTGTGTTCCCTTCACACGCAAACAATGGCCTGTCACTACTCGTGCCGGCGGCACCGCCACCACCGTCCCACAGCTGTGGTATCCTTTTTAGCTTTTGTGCTCCTGCTGACGCACGCGGCAGTGGCGCTGTCGCGCTCGGCGACGCCAGACCTCCCCACGCGCACCGAAACCCGTCCGTCGACGGCGGCCACCGCTGCCGATGGAGACGCCCCTCGCCTGCACTTCGGCGTCCTGTCGGTGCCACTGTGGGGCCACTTCAAACCTCTTTGGGCCGTCGCGGAGGAACTCGCCCACCGCGGCCACACCGTCACCCTCTTCGTGGAGGAGCCGTCGTGGTGCCCCGTCCTACTGCAGCACAGCCGTCACCGCGCGCCGCTCGTCGCCGCGAACCTGAGCACAGACGCGTACGCCCATCACGAGGCAGCTGCTGGCACCTTAGACATTTACTGCCTTCTTCTTCCTCGCCACGCGGAGGTGTTCAGCGCGGCCACCTTCCAGCCGATGACGCGCGAGGGCTCGTCGGTTGCGCTGTCCTTTGTCCGCCTCTTCGACGACCTGTTCCGCCACCACGAGCTCTCCCTCGGCGACTACATCGCGGCTGCACAGGCGGTGCATGCGCGCCATCACCCACTCACCACCCTTCTGTGCGACATCGTCACCTACGCGTGCACGTCCGCGGCGCGGAAGCTGCACGTGCCTGTGGTACACACCTTCCCCTTCACGACGCAGCTCTCCGTCGGTCTGCATCCACTGCTGCCGGCGGTGGGTCTCGGCCTGCCGCGCCACATGACTCTCGTCCAGCGAACGAAGAACTTCGCCTTCAAGTTTGTTTCCCTGCTGATGGCAAAGAGCATTGTGCGTTCGTTGAACCGCGTGCGGGCCGACCACGGCGTAGCGCCGCTGCGGGACGCCTACGAGCTTGCCGGCATGTACGCGCCGCTCATCACCTCGACACTCTGGGGACTCGACATCCCGCAGCCGCTGTGTCCGAACGTGCACCCGGTGGGTCCACTCAACACGCGTGACCAACGCGTGCCGTTTAACCGGCAAGACCTGTCGACAGATCTGGCGCACTTCCTCGACCGGTGCACGCAGGGTGTTGTGTACGTGAACTGGGGCACCTTGGCCGCCCCGAGCGCCGCGATGGAGAACACGCTGTTCGAGGGTCTCGCCGCGGCGGCGCCGTACTGCGTGGTGTGGAAGCGGCGGACCGCCCTCACGGCCACGCGCACCGTACCGTCGCCTGACCGCTTCTTCGTGACGACGTGGCTGAACTCGCCGATGGCGGTGCTGAAGCACCCGCACACCCTCGCCTTCGTCTCCCACTGCGGCGACACGTCGCTGCACGAGGCGGTGGAGGCCGCCGTGCCGATTATCGGCGTGCCCCTCTTCGCTGATCAGGCGGATGTGTGCCAGCGTGTCGTAGAGAGCGGGATTGGCGTGCAGGTGACGCAGACCAAGATCTTCCGCGCGGAGGACGTCGAGCAGGCGGTTGCCGATGTCGCCGCATCCAGAGAAGCGATGGCACACCGCCTGCGCGACCTGCGCGCCATTGCCGCCTCCTACGGCGGCCCTTCGCGGGCAGCGGACATCGTGGAGACACGGCAGTACAACTTGCTGCTGAACCGTTCGGCGCAGCTTGAGCAGTGCAGCCACCTTGGCGGCGCGCTTCGCCTCGAGAACATCCTCCTCGTGTGGGGCACCAGTGTGTTCTGTGTGGCCATTTTGTGGACGTGCCTCTTCCGCTCCGTGGGACGCCGCGTGCGGTACCTGGCGGGACGCATAGCGCCGGTGGCGAAAGCACTCTGGCGCGCACCGCGCTCCCACCACGCTCAGCCGACAGGGCCGCTGCGCCAACGTGTCCGCGCCGTGCCGCGCACCTACAAAGGCGTGAAGGAATTGTGAGCATTTTAACGCGCATAGAGTGAAAAGTGGTGGTGATGAGCCGCTGACGGCCCCTCGTACTTCTACTCGTTTGCCTCACATTGGCAATAACCAAAAGAAAAAAAGACAGTTTAATTTGCGAAGCGATCAAACAGAAGAGCGCTAGGCCAGCCTGTGGAGGCAGTCCGTCGACCCAAATAAACAACCGTTGTTCGATTGCGCCGTAGCCTCCTTTACCGCACGGTGTGCTTTCTGAAAGCCACGAAGCCGTTGCATTTCCACCGCCTCCCCCTCGCCACCGCCTCGTCTCTCTCTCTGCCTTCCTTCGGGCCGGTGGTTTTTCCCTTTCCCCGGCCTCCTCGGCGGCGACCAAGGGCCACCTGATCCTCTGTCCTAAGCAGAGGAGGAAACGGGCAAGAAAAAAAACGTATCCGTGACGTCGCGCCGAAAAGACGAAGACCACCCCAAGAAACCAAAAAAAAAAGATGTGAACGGCCCCTGCGAAAAAAATGCGACCACAGGACGTAAGCAACACCCGAAAACCCCGTCGTCAGCACCGCAATCCCAATGAGCTGGAGAAAAAGTGTGCCAGCAACCACTGTCTGGCAGAGCACCTCATGCGAGGGATAAGAAAGCAAAGGATAGGGAGGAGGCCGGCTGAGGCGGGCCGCAGGAGGCCAGCTTTCGAACACAGAGGCTGAAGAACAACACCCCACGCCCCAAAAGCCACAAGCCAAACCACCCAGAAAAGCATTTGCTTCGAGAAACAGACCCCCCAGTGGTTTCTCGAAATGTGACTCACAACGCAAAAGGCGCTCCATAAAACATCATGGCTCGAGGTCAGGATGAAAAAAGAAGAGAAAGTGCTCAACTCAACGGACACAAGAAGCGCTTCACAAGCGCCTGTCTTTCACGGACGAAAAACGCGCACCTCCTTTAGATATACACTTAACTGTTCCCCAAACCCTTCCTGCTGCCTATTCAGAAAAGGATTCTTTGCAAAGAGAGCTTAAGAAGTGAGCAGGAAAACTGCCTGTTCCTCTCTATTCTCTCGATCCTCCCGTTCGAATATCAAAGGCAGAGCACTACCTGACTGATCAAAAGGCCAGGAAAAGAAAAGGACACTATGAAAAGCAAAAAAAAAAACCCACAGTTGATGATGACCTGAGGCAGCAACGACTCTGCCAGCTCTTCGGGGTTCAAGAAAACCAAGCCAGAACTCGGAAACAATGCACCCCGGTGCACTTTGCTATAGTTTTTGTCGCAAAAGCCAAGAGTCTTCGGACAACGAGATTGGCAGCGCCAAAAAAGTTCACAAAACTCCACTTGCGAAAAGCCCCTATCAAATAGACGAGAATGACTAACCAGCCAAAACGCTTGCAAGTGGCATTCTCCTGATAGAACAAAAAAAAAGGCAAATCAGATAGCCACACGCATCAGTCAGCCTGCGGTGGCGTTTCCACAAACCGTGAGAAGAGCTTACACACGTGGAAGCGTTCAAAGACAAAGCACAACAAAAGCCACCCACCAATCACCTGCCAAAACTGCCTCACCGTGAATCAACCCGCACCTCCCGCAAACAAACGTAAGAAGGAGAGACGCGAGAAGGACAGCGCAGGCGCATTGCGCAACACACGCATTCCTCACCGTGCGGAAACCCCGATGCCACCCACACAGGTCTCGCCTGTGTGGCCTCGACGTTTTCCTTTTGGCTGCTCCGCTTTTCCAAACCCCACCTCCCCACACGCGCTTTCGACGCCCTTACTCTTCCCTATTCGGCCCTTTTTCTTCCCCCACGACCACCCGCCACGCACCGGACCCCTAGTCCTCACCGACTCCCAGCTGGTGCTAACCAAGGCACCTAGGCGAGCGAAAAGGGCGGGCAGCCCAACGCAACACATCCAAGCCAGTATTAGAACAACGAAAACAAGAAAGAGAGCTGCTGAGCACACTGAGGAGCGCTCGTCGTGATGTCAAATGCCGTGGCTGAAAACAACCAAAGCAAGTGCAAAGAACTTTTTGAGGAGAGAGACGCCGGGACAGGGGATGAGTGAAAATAGTTCAAATGAGACTGGCTTTTGTAACGATAAGAAGCCCAAGAGGAGGAGCCAAAAGACGTTCGAAACAAATCTAGGTGAAAACTGCGCAGGGAGAAAAGAGAAAGACAGAAAGAGAAGACCAACGTTAGACGCAAAAGCCGCAAGCTATTCACCGCTTTCGGCTTGCCCACTGCCTGTCCTTCGGTGGATAGCACATTCTCTCCCTCACATTCGAAAACACCGTAAGATAATACCTGTAAAGTAGCTAGGAGCCCAATCTCGCTTACGGAAGAGGACGAACAGCAAGTTGGAATCCAAAACACCTGAATAATCGGGGAAACAAAACGCTTTTCTTGGCTTTATATAGAATTCGGAGGGACTGCTCGAAAAAGACTGTTTTTAAGTGCTGCACTGCAATTTGAAGCTGGCATCACCACTGGCTTTTGCCACGATCTCCCTTTTTCACGTGGAGCAGCCACCTCACAAAGGCATTGAAATTTCTGAAGCCCCTCCGAATTCCGAGTCTCCTTTAGAGAACAAAGACGGCAAAGAGGTTTTAATCAATTACACGAAGAGAAAGCTATTTGGACGAGAGCCTCGCGGGACTAGGCGCAAGTATAGTTTAGACACGAAAGCCGCCAGATACCGCCCTCCCTTAATAGAATAGGTTCTACTATAGTGTGCCCGGCTGAGCCTGGCGGCGCTATTCCTGCTCTTTTTGAATTATCGCGCCAACCCACCCAATTCTGGATTGTTGGTTGCGAAATTGTTCTTTTGCTTGCTGCAATTCCAGCAAGCGACGCAAAACACAAAGAAATCTGGTTTGCCTGAGTCTATTCAACAGCTTTCCTGCATTGGAAACAGTTCTGTTTACTACAGCCTTTGAAAACGCCATGAGCCCAGTGCTATCTTTAATAGCTTTTGCAACTGAACAGCCGAGGAGGTGTAAATTGCAAACACCATACCTTCCCCAGGGTCAACTTAACCTATGGAAGCACTGTCGTTTGTCTCAGCGCCTTCTGTTCTGCTCTTTTTTTGGGGCTCTTTGGTTTTCAGGTTATAAATGCTGAAGTATTTAACTATGGAGTGATCTCCTGGGGGTTCCACCTTTTCTTTTTTCGTCACAAAAGCATTCCTCAAAGATGTTTCTGCTCTGTTTATTCTCTTTTCTACATAATTGCATGCGTACAAAAAAGCCTGTTTCACCTTTTTGAACCTAGACCAAGAGGAAACAAGGCATTTTTGTAGCATCGCGCTCAAAAAGCGGGAGTGCTGCATAGCGAGTTGCATACAAAGAGTCACGCCAGACTTGAAAACGTGAGATTACTTGACCACCGCAGCTTTTAATTATATAGAAGCAGAACCCCTCTCTCTGTACGCAGCCGCAAATTGATGTTGTGCTTTACACAAAAAAAAAAGGAATGGGAGCTTGAACTGCTTTTATAACGCTGCAACACTAGGTGTGAGAAAAGGACAGCCCAATCAGCTCTTCTATTTCGACTCCCAGTCCGGTGGCTTTGTTTATCGCATAATTGAGTTAAAAGAAAAACAGAAATTTGAAGAGTAGCAGTAAAAACAACACCTTTCTTTCATTGAGCCCAAGAAAATGAGAAAGATGAAAGAGCCGTAAAACAAGCTTTGCTGGAAAGCTCATCTATGAGAATGGGAAAACAAACAAAGCAAACTGGTGGTTTTTAGCAACAAGCTTCATCGACCTGCAACAATCTTCATCCTTGTGTCGTTTCTTTTTGGTACGAGTGAGTCTCGTCAAGAAAGAAAGCTTTGGCTGGCAGTTGCTTTACTTATCTCTTGCTTCATTTGAGAGACTGGAATTGCACAGACACCTTCCTTCGGTAGTCGGTACGCTTTAGGCTGATTCCTTTTATCCAACGTGCTCAGCCATAGGCGTGGCCTTGGCGACTGCTCTGCTCGGTCCTATATGAAATGACATTCACTACAAATATCTTCTACTACCGTTCGACTCACCCGGTATGAAGGTAGTAGAAGTTAGGAGAGGAAAAAATAAAGAGGGTAAACCGGGGGTAAGAGTATTTAGATGGGTTCTATCAACGACTCCAGAGGTTGAGCTTGTTGGCGCCAAAATTTAGTGCACATGGTAAGTTGTCTTGCATCCTCTCTATCCTCGTAATCTTTTATTTGCCATGTTGATGGTTTGGTTTTCTCCTGACGAAAGCGCCGAGGCACTTCCCACCTAGCCGTTCTATCTCCACGTAATATCAGGCGAATGAAAAAAAGATGGCCTGGAGGGGCGGGAGCCACCACTGATGATAGAAAGACAAAAGCACTAAATCAAAACAATAAAGCAGATTTCCTGGCTGTGAAAGAGCAAGGACCGGTGAAGTCTCTTAAACACACGAAGAGGAGGAAGAAGGAAAGAGAGAAAAGGTAGGAGCAGGCGTACGGTCGACATTCGGTCTCCAATGAGCACCTGGCCCAGGAAAAGTATTGCTCTTCCAATTTTTAAAGAAAAAGCGGCAAGGAGCAAGGTGTAATTTAGATTGGTTTTACAACGCATTTCTGTTATCTAGAGGTGGTCCTTTGAAGGACCATTTGTAGAATGTAACGTTTTTTTTTTACGCGGTCCATCGATGTCTGTCTCTTGGCTGTTTTCACTTCTTTTTTCTCTCCTCTGCTCTACTCCTTTCTGTAATATCTACTTTCTGGTTCTTGTACATAGGAGAATTATTCACCTGCGAGGTACTCAGTCTCTCGGTCCCCAATGATTTCTAGCAAACGATGGGATTTTGAAGGAGGAGGAAAGGCGGGCAACCACATATACAAGATCGAATAAGGCCAGGACCGGCCCCGTTGCCGACTCAACCAAAATGGAAATGAACAGAAAACGGAACAAGTTACTGGAAAACACAGAGCACGGAGAGAGAGGGAAGCTGTCCTTTCTTTTAAATCTTGGAGGTATGAGAGAGAGAGCTTCTTGACGGGCCTCACCGGAAAAAAACCTCCCAAGGCAGAAGAGGAGAGCAGAGAGACGGAGAAAAAGAGAACAGTGAGCATTAACATTGTCCAGTACACACTGATCTGAGCAAACTCATTCGGCAGGAACATGCTAAAGAAGGTCTATGAAAAAGCGTCGGCCATTTTTCTGATGCCCAAAAAGAAATGGATGCTATCTGCATTCATCTTTGACTCCTGTGTCGAAGACATAAGCTTGTGATAAAATGACGATTATTATCTGTCTCCGAGAAGCGAACACCAGAAGACAAGAAGCGCTTGTATGATTGGCTTTCAAAGTAGTAGCAGGTTGTCATGTTTTTTCGGCAATGTTTAACTTTTTTGTTGGACCAAACAACGCAACTAGCTCTACAAAGAAGATTATGGACGAATTTATGGTCTACCGAGAGGGAAAAGGGCAAGGAGGGAAAGAGCGGTTTATGAAAAGAAAACGGCGCTTTTGGATTCCGAAATGCGAGTACTGGCTAAAGGCGTCGGGTTCTGTGAGCATTTTAGAAAACACACAAGTTGGCTGTTGAATACTCCGTTCGAATAAAGCAATACTGTTTTGCATCTGTTTTGCGCGATGAGATGGGAAAGAAGCTCTCCTCTATGCCTCGACTAGATTGGAACAACTGATGCTACTGTAGCACAGAACAATGCAAATCTGAAGTATAGCGGACACAAATGGCTCCAGCTTCTTTGCTTGTCTGTGTGATATTGAAAAATTAGAGGCTGCAAGTGAAAAAGCAGTCGAGTCGACTGATTTGTTCCGATGAAAATTTGCAAACTGTTCAAGTGCTCTTTCATTTCTGTCTACTGCACCTGCGTTTCCCACCCCCAACTTCATTTACATCGCATAAATCAGTCGTTTTGTTTCGCGATCTGTTAGGTTTGAACAGCCCCACCACTTTCTAGCATTTTCTTCTTTGTTCTTAAACATTGTTGCTGCTTCCTCATCGTAAGAGAGTTCTTTGCATCGACAACTTCCACAGCTCGGTTGGCTGCTTTTTCCAGCAACTGCTTTTGCAGTGGTTTTGCGTGTTAAAAGAGAGGTACTTTCGCTTCTTATGCTACCAGAGGAAGAGGAAAAGGGGTTGAGGGAGATATGAGGTGGAATAAATGTTTACCATTTTACCGAATTGGAGCCGCAGATGAGTTCAACATAAAGTTTCTTCGATCTTTAGCGCCACGGCTTTACTTCTTCCTCGTGGCGGTCTCACTCTCTCTACTACGCTTTCTGTCTGCTTCGCTCTTGCCTTTTGCTTTACTTACGAAACGATTACTTGCGAGGTGTATGGATCCCTATCCTTTATCGAGTCCCAGCGGTGGGTCTGAATATTGGAGAGGAGAGAGGATGGGCAACCAAATAGTAATAATAATAATAAAAAAAGAAGGCGGAAAAATAAATAGAACAATCCACGATGAGAGAAGTGTAGTTGTCACCAACAATGAATAATAAAATAAGAGTAATTGGAATAATAGTAATTTATTAAACAAATTTGAAAGTTTTCTATTAAATTGCTTTGATCTTTTCTTTTTTTTTTCTTTTCAAACAAGGAAAAGGTTCTCCTCCAAACACTTCTTTGTCTGGTAGGAGAAGAAGGCGGATGAGATTCAGGAAAGAGAGGCCAGCAAACGCAATCGTCAAGCAGCATTCATCGTTTTGAGTATACTCGTTTCGTGGTATTAAATAGTTGATTTGCAATGACTTTTAAGCATGCCTTGGTAGAGAAAAACTACGTACTATGGGCAGAAAACGTCTCGCTAATAAAGCAGGAATAGGATAAAGAGCTATGAAAAGCTCTTTCTTAAAGATGGTTTTCTTTGGATAAGAGTGCTTTGACTCAGAAGCCTTTTTGTCTTTTCACAGTTTTTAGTTCTATTTCCAACTAGAGGGACGAGCTGAAAGCGGTGTATGGCTTGCGGCTTTTGCGTCTAACGTTGGTCTTCTCTTTCTGTCTTTCTCTTTTCTCCCTGCGCAGTTTTCACCTAGATTTGTTTTGAACGTCTTTTGACTCCCCATCTTGGGCTTCCCATTACAAAAGCCAGTCTCATTTGAACTGTTTTCACTCATCCCCTGTCCCGGCGTCTCTCTCCTCAAAAAGTTCTTCGCACTTGCTTCGATTGTTTTCAGCCACGGCATTGGACATCACGACGAGCGCTCCTCAGTGTGCTCAGCAGCTCTCTTTCTTGTTTTCGTTGTTCTAAAACTGGCTTGGATGTGTTGCGTTGGGTTGCCCGCCCTTTTCGCTCGCCTAGGTGCCTTGGTTAGCACCAGAAGGGTGTCGGTGAGGACTAGGAGTCCGGTGCGTGGCGGGTGGTCGTGGGGGAAGAAAAAAGGCCGAATAGGGAAGAGCAAGGGCGTCGAAAGCGCGTGTGGGGAGGTGGGGTTTGGAAAAGCGGAGCAGCCAAAAGGAAAACGTCGAGGCCACACAGGCGAGACCTGTGTGAGTGGCATCGGGGTTTCCGCACGGTAAGGAGTACGTGTGTTGCGCAATGCACCTGCGCTGTCCTTCTCGCGTCTCTCCTTCTTACGTTTGTTTGCGGGAGATGCGGTTTTTGTTTTCCTCTAGTGTAATAGACAGTTGTTTGGTTGGAAAGGCGCTGATCACGTCTTCTTTTGAGGTCGTGGTGGTGGATCGCATAGAGAAAGGCGAGGCGGTTGGCTAAGCAAAAGGTGTGCTTCGTCAGATCAGTAGGCTGTGCCTTTCTTTCATACGTAGAGAGCAAACTGCTTTTACCAGCTAAAGGTAATATGTGTTTTGCAGTCTCATTGGGGTGTTCTCCTTGTTTTAATAGCTCTTCACTTCCTCTTTCTCAATCAGGAAAGGGGAGGAAACAGACGGAGGTCGTTAGTGGGGAAAAGATTGTTGTTAATATCTCTTTTGTAGCGCCGGACCACTTTTGGTAAGGGTTATAGCGAATGCGTTTTTTATTGCACTTCTAGGTTAACAACGCGCTTCTCAAATACTTCCAGAGGTTCCAATCAATTGAAAGTACAGTAGCGTCGTCGTTTGCACAAGTGGGGTGGCTTTTTAGAAAAGCTTCGAGGGCTTGGCGTTTGTTATCCTCCTGATGGAGATGGAGGAGGCGCCGGCTTTGGGGGCCGTCCGGTTCAGGCTTTTGGAAAAGGGGAGAGTTGTTTCGCCGCTTGTGGCTCTCTTAAAGAGGGAGGATTAACGCGTACAAGCTCTCGCGTATCAAAAAAAAAAAGAAACTGTGCTTGCAATTGGGGCTTTGTGATTCTCTCTGTTGAGGATTTCAGGGCTCGCTCTAAAAAGCTGTAGGGTGGCGTGGGTTATGGAGTCGGCAGCCAGAGGGTTTTGTGCGTTTTCCAACGTTTAGTGGGCGCGTTTGCTGCTCCTCTGGGGTCGGTAGCGCGTTGTTTTGGTGCGCCGCGGGGGCTTTATCGCGCACAACACTGTGGCTTGGCGATTGGAAGATAGGTTCTTGCTCTTTTCACCGTAGAGGGAAATGGTTGTGAGGTTGCCTACAGAGGGCTTTTGTTGGAGATAGTTGGTGCTTCTGGGTTTCTAGTGAGTGACGTGTTTTGTTTTCTCGCTATGTGCGTCCGTGCCTCTGGCCGTGGCCCCTTTTCTCTTTCGTGACAGCTTCTCAGTCGGGTGTTCTCGGGGTCAGGGGATCCCGATTGTGTGGCCGTTTTGTTCTGCTGGCTGGCCGGGCTGGGGTTGGCTATGGGTCTAGAAAGCACGTCTTGGTGGCCGAGGGGAAGGAGGGAGGTGGCCGGCGGCAGTGTGTGTGGGTTTATCGTGGGAGAGGAGTAGCCTTGCTGGCTGATGCAATCCCTCTTCCTGCTCTGGGAAGAGGTAGGCCCAGGTCTCACGTTCGGCTATGGGCGCTAAAGCCGACGGGCAGGCGGCAAAGCAGCGGTTCAGAATGGAGAGTTCGAAGCGGATAAGGAGAGGAGTCAGGTGAAAGAGGAAAAAGGATTTAGGTCACGCACGCGCCTTGCGATGAAAGCTGGCTCGTTTGTCGGTGGGTCCGGCTGGTCCTGTGAAGGGCCGTTGAAAAAAAAAGCGTCACAAACCTTCAGTTGTGTGAGGTGTCGATTCGCGTCCAGCGGGAAGACTCCGAAAAGGGGTCGTGGACGACTCGCGTGGGGCTGTCACAGGCGAAACGCAAAGCGTTTGCCCCACCGTCGCCTCGCTGCTCTTGTTGTCTTTGTTTTTGCGTTTTCAGAGTGTCCATTAAAGCGTGACTACAACATGCAAAAGGGCAAAAGGAGCACCGAGTAGAACAGAGATATATTTTTTTTAGAAAAAGAAAATACTCACTTTATATAAAAATGAAAAGCTATCAACTACAAAAAGAGGACAATAGAACTGGTCAAGTTAGTTTTTTTTTTCCTTGTTATGGATACAAGTACCGAATACGCGTAGAGAGCTATCTGAACGGGTATCGCGCTTGTGAACTTTTTCGTCGCTCTTCCTTCAGATGAGACCACGTGATAACATTTTTGTGTGGTGTCCGTCAGTCAAGCTCGACTGATCGTTTTTGAGATTTTCAAAAGGTCCTTTTATCGCTTGCAAAACACAGCTTGCAATGTACCGTAACAACGCATTTTTCGTTCGCTTTCCAAGCCGTCGTGCGCCGTTGACCTTGTGACACCAAACTGGAAGAAGTGAAAGAAGAGAGTTGATAGAAGCAGGTGCGTAGGCAGAGAAAAGGCGAAAAGCAAAAAAAAAAGAAAAGAGGTGGGCCCAAACCAACTCAAGTCTTTTTTAAAACCTATCTCTCCCTACAGAAAAGCACCAGGGCATTCCCGCAAGGCATCCGCGACAACAATCACAACAATGGAATACAGTGTGTGAGAACGAAGGCTAAACGCGTGCAAAGGTGTTTCGCGCACATGCAAAGAGCCTGTCCTCCCTGTTTCGCTTTTGTCTTGCATATAGAGCTGTGCTGCGTGCGTGAAGCGATGGCGGGCAAAAAAGAGACTGCAGGTTCATATATAGATGTCATTGGCACACTTATCAGGCTACGAGGCTCATCATGGTAGGCGTTGTGTCCACCACGGAAAAGAGGAGGGCTGGAAAGCAAAAAGAAAAACTGCCCTCCTGACAACACACTCGGTTTAGGTAGTATCCGTGGAGGAGAGGTGATGAGGCAGACGTCTGTTCGTACCAATCCGCCTCGACGAACCACGCCGTTGAGCGTGGAGGGAAGGCGAACCGGCAAGTAAAGGAACAACAACAAAGAAGAAGTAGGACGACTGTGCTGAACAGCCGCTGCGTTGTCACACGCAAGCACCACGTAAGCTAGACCTTGTGGAAGCTTCTTTTTCCGTCTGCAATCACCGGCGTCTCTCTTTCCCACTCCCAAACCTGTTCAAATACGTAATGTTAAACAACTGCACCAGGATGCGAGGTGGAAAAGAGAGCTCACTGAAACGGAAAGAGGAAGCCAACTAAAAAAAAAAAAGCAAGTTACTGGGTAAAACAACAGAAGAACACTGGAACGACAAGACCAAAGTTAAGACGAGGTTACGTTCGCAAGCGGGGAGAAGCAAAACTTCATTAAAACAATCATGGCTAAAGAAAAAAAAGCCGGGGGAAAAAAGAAACAGCTTTACGTCTTACAAATTAAAAAAAGTGGGAAAGCATTAAATATGAGCTTGACGATGCGGCTCCACCACGCGCTCCTTCGCGTACACTGCCTCCCAGCGTCAATGAGAAGCAATGGAGAGACTCGGGCAGCTTGCGGTGAAGGAGGCCGTCAACACCAAACACGATCGCAAGAGGAAACCAGCTGAAGCAGCCCTCCAAATCGACATACACCAGACTGCTTGAGGAAGCAGTGGAGAGCAGAGATGGTGCCGACCAACGGGTTCCCGCAACTACTCTTCAACGCCGTTTCTTACTCCTCGGCCTGACCCGTGTGCTCCGCGTTCAGCTGCTTCTGCTCCTTCACCAGCGCCTTCATGCGGCCCTCGAACATGCGCACATAGACCACGGTGAAGGCAAACTGGAAGGCGTGCAGGCCGAAGCAGGTCATGGTGAGGGCGAAGGAGGTGGTGAACTTGCAGTAGTCCTTCACGTGCACCAGGCGACCCTTGATGGTGGAGCTGGGCATGGTGGTCATGCCGCGCGCGTAGACGCCGACGCTGAGGGCCCAGGAGATGAGGATGGTGATCCACACGGAGAAGGACCAGGCGCACAGCACGGCGGTGTAGTCCTGCAGGCACACAACGATGACGATGCCGACGATGTTGATGAAGGCGTAGCACGCCGCGAGCACGGAGAAGGCGGCGGCACCGAGCATCATGGTCTGTGAGACCGCAGAC
>AUXI01000083.1:0-50055 GCA_000482105.1 Crithidia acanthocephali | reverse complement strand
ACTGTTCTACTTCAATACTTCAATCATCAGCAACCAGACAACAGAATGACGTCTTTTCCTGCCGAAAAGGGAGATGACAAAAGCTATGAAGTTTTTCTGCCGTTTTGATGCTAGAATACCGAGCCTGCGTTCGCTGACAGTTGAGTGTGCTGAGAAGTACACCGCGCTAAACAGTCCTCTCAAGGGCCACGCAGGAGGCGATGACAATGAAGCGCCAGAACGGTGCGTACACAAGTTTCTGTCTACGTAGCACCTCAATTCTAACTGACTCTTCTCTTTCGTGTGCGCCTTTCTCATCTCCACAATTGTGCCTCGTTTCTCTCCAAAGAAAACAACTGTCGAGGTGGAATAGACTGCTCATCATTCCTCACACACACACACACACACACACGCATTCGTCCCTGCAACATCCTTTTTCTACCCCCTCCTACTTCATCTGCTTCGATAGATTGCGCAACTAGAAAACCCGTGACGCACGTGATGTCTGCCTCTGTGAACGCATTCGCCTCGCACCAGGCCCGGTCCTCCATGCTGGTCGAGCGGGAGCGTGCACTCGATGCGCGCCGCACCACCGTCATGGAGCTGCGCCAGATGGTGCAAAACCTCTCCGCGGAGAGCCGCACCAGGGAGGAGCAGCTGGCCAGCGAGCGCAGCCGCTTCACGGAGCGCAAGTACGCACAGGACGCGAAGCTGTCCGCGAAGGAGGCGGAGGCGCGTGGCCAGCAGTCTCGCGTGATGGAGCTGGAGGAGGAGGAGGCGCGGCTGCACGACGCGATCGCCCAGCGTGAGGCGGAGACAGCAGCCGCGAGTGCGGAGGTGGAGCGCCGCCGCGACCTCGAGACGACGCTGCGCGAGGCACGTGAGGTGCTCAACCGCACCAAGTTCAACCTGGAGGAGCAGGACGCGAAGGTGATGCGGCTGGAGACGCGCCTCGCACGGCAGGAGCTGGTGACGGACAAACGCCACGCTCAGTTGGCGGAGCGCGAGCCGCAGTACTGGTTCCCGCGCGTGGCAGAAGCGGAGAAGTCAGCCGCATTGGAAGACACTGCGGGCGAAAGTGTGTACCTTGTAGATGAATTGGCGGGTTAGATTGGAAAGAGTTTGAAGTGATGCTTCTGTTTTATTTGGTGTATATTTCGTTTCCTTTTTTTTTCTCTGTCATAGATTATTGTTCCTCTAGATACCCCACCCGGGAAAACAAGCTCTGTTCTAGCTTCCCTCTAAAAGTCGTTTTTGATTCTCTGTAACTGACATGGCATCCGCCACAATACAGAAACAAGATACAAGGCGTGACAAGATTAGAGGTTGAAAACACCAGAGATCATTTGATCTGAATGCGGTACAACACATCGAGCGTCGAGTGTGTGTGGTAGCAAGGCTCATCAGATGTACATTCGCGGTGAGTCCGATGCAAAGTGAACTCGTCTGTTTCTACTTTTTTTTTTCTGTCCAACTATGGTAGCTTGTGCTGCCTGCAACGTTTTCAGAGTTGTACGATGTGAGCAGAGCCATTCTTTCTCAATCCGTTGTGGTGCAGGTCTCTCTACCCCCCCGTTCACAACTGCGCTTCCGCTCTCTCTCTCTCTACTCTACCTCTCTTTACTTCCCCGTCTTTTCCTCCTAATCGTTCTTCTTTCAACTCGTACCATCTTTTTTTTTTCTGTACTTTAAAACAACATCAGACTTTGCGCATAACAGTGATCTCGGCTGCGGACTGACTCTTTCCTTCTTCATTTTGCAAAGCATTTGTCTAAATCGCACCCCTTGCACTTGCCATCGCAGCGAGTTTGCCCATTTTTCTTGCAGCAACGCTTCGCTTTCTTTTTTTTTTCTGCTCTCTCATCTAAAGAGCCAAAAGAAAAGAAAAAATGGTTTCCGCTCACACTGGCGCAAAAATGCTAACAGCAAATCTGCTGCGCTTCTGCGCAGCACTCTTCTTCGTTGGGATCAAGCTGAGCGGAGCCCAGCAGGGTGACTTCAACGTCATCGACCCGCCGTACAACACTTCAGTGCAAAACCTCTTGGCCCCAGCCTTGGCGGTGGCGATTGGCCCCGTCGGTGGACAAGCCTACCTTGAAACTGCTGGCAGTCCCGCTGCAGTCTGTGCGGCAGCCCACACGCAGGCGCTCATCGCGCCGGCCACCGTCGCTGTCGTCGATGGCCTCTACTACCACGCCGACAGCAGCGGCGCGCACCTGGATGCGACGCACGCGTGCTACTTGGACACGGCGCGGGATCCTCCTCAGTGCGTGGCGACCCTCAACTCGACTACGGCGAATTGCGGCGGTCGCGCGGCAGACGCGGTGGGGCCGCTGCTCGCAGCCGCATCATCATCAGCATCGACCTCGACGGACGCTGCGGCGACCAGCGCGGCCCTGTTGGCGTCGTACCTCGAGAGTGGGGCGGCGCAGCGGCTGAGGCTGGAGCGCTCGCTGCGCCGCACGCGCGAGGTGGTGAATGCGTTGAGCCGCGTCCACGATCTCATCCTCAGTGCTAGCGACGCGATCACAGACACACAAGAGATGCAGCTACTGCTCGGTAGGGCGACACAGTATGTGCGGGAAGTGGTCGCCGCCGCTTACGATCGCGTGATGGAGAAGTACTACGTCCTTGACGCGTGGACCAGCGCGTCCCTCGGGATCGCAGCGCGGGAGCTCTCCTCACTCGCCGGCCCCGCAGCAGGCTCGTGTGAGGTGCGCGACTACACCCACCGTCTGCTCTGGGGTACCGAGGCGTCCTCTATCGTGCTGGTAGCGCTCATGCAGGCGACGCTCGGCATTGCAGACAGGATCCACGCCAGAACGTACACGCCGGCTGCGCGTGGCATCCAGTGCGCACAGCTGCTGACTGGGTTGGCAGTGATGACGCTCGAGGACGACGCGGTGCGACAGGTGGCAGCGATGATCGCCGGCAATACCCTCAACAGCACCATTGTGTGGGCGGTCAGCGACTTTGCGCTGCTGCTGCCCAACCGCACGGCGTCGTTGCGACAGCGTCAGCTGTGGAGCCTCGCCTACGTCTTTGCCGCCGTCGCGGACGCCGCAGTGGTAGAAGATCTCGTGGGCAGCCCTGCCGTGGCGGAGTGCATGCGACGCGCCGCCCTTGTGGTGCCAGACGCCGCCACCGGCACCGTTCCCCCGTCCCTCTCGTGGTGTCTGGACAGCGCGGCGCTGAGTGCGATGCCGCAGACCGCCGTGGCGCAGCGCTCACTGGCGGTGACGGAGGCCGGCACCGCCGCCAACGGTGCGTGCCTGTGGGGCCTCAGCGTGTGGGATGGGCTGTGCGGCCGTGCGGCCTTCGACCCGGCGCGGTGCGAAAGCTGCCCCGCAGGCTCCGTCGGCGACGGTGAGGGTTACTGCGTCTGCGGCAACGTCACCGGCACCTACGCGACGCTGACGAGCGGGTGCGTCCGCAAAGGTGCCGCTCTCGACGCCCCGGGCATCCGTGTCGTGCAGGCCAACGGCAACATCACCTTATCAAGCAACACCACCGTCACCCTCCTCTCCGTGCAGCTGCCGCAGACCGCGGTGCTCGCTGACCCCAGTGCCTATCTGCGCGTCAACGTCACCTGCGTCGATGGCGGGCGTGGTGGTGGGACGCGGCTGCTGGCGACGCCTCGCGGTGACCGTGCTGCGGCGTGTGCGTCCGTCGTGGCCTACGAGCGACACGCGGAGCGGACTGGCGTGCGCGGCACCTTTAACGGGACGCAGTACTTCGAAACGTACGCCGACAACCTCACCCTCGCCGTTCTCGGCACTGCCGCCTTCTTCGGCGAGACTTGCCAGGTGGAGGTCGGGGTGCGTAGTGCGCTACGACAGGCCTCGCGGTCGGTGGTGGCGGGGACGTGGACGTTCCTTCCTGCTGCGGAGGCGTTCACGCTGGTGCCGCACGGCTACACGGCAGGCGTCGCGGCGAACGCGGTGGCGGCGCCGGGCGATGTGCCGGCGTGCCTCCAACCCACCACTGCGTCCACAGAGGCAGGGCGGAGCGTCGCTGCCGTGCACGTGGGCGTGTGTCGCACCACCGACGGCAGCCCCGCTGTCTACGTGCAACCCAATTCCTATGCCGCCTTCGGCACATCCACGCAGCTGGCAATTGGCCAGCGCATCCGCAGCAGCGCCGGTACTTCGCGCGATGCCGCCTTTGTCGCCACGGTGTACTCGCTGACCACCGTCGCCGCCTTTGAGCTAAGCGTAGAGGGCACGGACAGCGCGGATGCTCTCTGGTCTGGCAAGTGGCAGCTGAACGCAACACCGCTGGCGGTTGACGCGTGGGCCTCAGGGTGGGTGGCGCCGATGGAGTCGAGCGTGCTGCGTCACATGCGCTCTCTCCGCCTGCGCCTCGCCGACGCCACCAACGCGTCTGCATTTGCGGCTTTCGAGGCGACGGTTGAGTGCCGATACGGCAACGACACCTCGAACAACTCAAGCAACCACGGCGGCAATGGCGGGGGCGGCATGACTACGGCAACGAAGACGCACTATGATTTCTGGTACGTGATTCTCATCATTATCGTGTGCATTCTGGACGTCATTGTTATCGCGGCTTTTGTTCTTCTCGTCTGCTTGTGCCGCTCTCCGTACTACCAATGGCCGAAGTACTTTCAATAAGCGTGAGAAATCCTTTTTTTTCCTACCCATCATCCTTTCTTTCCTTATTCTCTCTTTTTTGTTAACTCTTTCACCTTTTTTCTTTATCTCTCTCTTTTTTTCTTTTGTAGCTCTTTTTTTTGTACTTCCCCTCCCCGTCAAACTCTGTCTTTTTAATGTCAAACACAAAGAAGAAATACGCTCGGAACAGTCCTGTCGCATCGAGGCATCAACGCGCTCCGGCACTTTTTCATGCGCGCGTTTCGGACTGCGATGGAGTGCGCAAATGGAAGGGGAAAAGCTGCTGCAGCGGACACCGGCATTTCGTGCGCATCCTCAAAGCCTTTTCTTTGCTTACGTGCGTTAACATGCGTCAGTGCTTCTTCTTTCGAGCACAGGCTTGCTCTAAGGTGGACACAAAGAACGTACAGGTTGCTCACACACTCTTCGTTTGAGTGAGCCGGCGGCGAAGAACAGTTTTTTTTTTAGAGTGTTTTCTGTTCCTCCCTCCTACGTGAAGGTCTTTGTGCAACGACTTCTCTTCCACTTTTCTCCTCTTTTCTCTTCCGTATGCTGGATCCGTCGCCGCTGAGATCCATCTCATTGTTTTCTACAACCAGCCAGTGAGGTATCCAAACCGACGTAGACCAGGAAAAACAATCAACGGGAGGCGAAGCGTTCGGTGGCTATTTCATTACTCACTGCATTCACGTCAAGAGCGGCTCCTTCTCCGAGAAACGTCACTTGTGGTGATACCCATTTACATTCACATCACGGCAGAATTCATTTCCGTCCTCCTTTCCCTTTGAAGATCCGGAAACCAGAGGTTTGCACAGATACATACAATAGAGAATCTCTCCATAGACAAGAAAAACAGATACCAGGCTTCCAGCTCGAAACGCCACGAAGCAACTCCGCACGCAGTCTCTTTTTTTTTTCATCGAACCTTGCGTCGCACTTGTGTGAGGCGCGGCCAAAAAACAGACCGCGGGTGACGCACAGCTCACCCTTGGTGTGCGCTCTGCATGGCCACCATTCACAAGCTCTCTACCGATGTCATCAACCGTATCGCGGCAGGCGAGGTAGTGCAGCGGCCCAGCGCCGCTCTCAAGGAGCTCCTCGAGAACGCCATCGACGCCAACTGCGGCCGCATCCAGGTGCTGGCGGCTGATGGCGGTCTCGAAGTGCTGCAGGTGAGCGACGACGGCAGCGGGATCCACAGGGAGGACCTTCCCCTGCTATGCGAGCGCTACGCCACGAGCAAGCTGCAGAGCTTTGAGGATTTGCATCGCGTCACATCCTTCGGCTTTCGCGGCGAAGCCCTCGCGTCCATCTCGTACGTGTCCCGTGTCACAGTCACCACACGCCGTCGCACACCCACACCCGCGTCGCCGGCCTCCACCACCAACTCCGCGTCTTCCTCCAGCTCACAGGTGGCGTGGCGTGCGCAGTACCTCAACGGCAGTCTCACGACGGAGCCGCAGCCGTGCGCCGGCAACCCTGGCACCACCATTCGAGCTGAGAAGCTCTTCTACAACGCCCTCGTCCGCCGCAACTCGCTGCGCGCGTCGGAGGAGTGGGGCCGCATCGTGGACGTCGTCTCACGGTACGCCCTCGCCTACCCAACGATCGGTTTTACCTGCCAACGCGACCTCAGCTACGGCGGCGGTGGGTCTGGGGCAGCCGGCGGCATCAGCGGAGCGGGAGGCGGTGGCGGCAACAGCGGTGGCAGCGCGCAGGGCGGCGGCGGAGTGAGCTTCCCGCCGAACTCCACCACACGCCAGAACATTCGCCTCTCACACGGCAGCCACGTCGTCTCCCACCTGCGGCTGGTGTACGCCTATGAGGTGGGAAACTACAGCGGGGCAGCGATCGGCACTTCAGATGATGCGCCGTGCACTACGGTCAAGCGGGAAGGGCACGCAGGAGAGCAAAAGGTGGAAGGGCTGTCCTCTGAAGGCCAGCAGCACACGGCGGCACAAGAGGCTCGAGTCTTCGCGCAGATGGCGCACCGTGCCGGCCACGTTCGATCCGCCGTCGGCCCTGCCGGGGAGGGGCTCTTTACGCTGGTTGGGTACACCAGCGACCCCACGCTGGCGCAGCGCAAGCCCTATCTCTGTCTCTTCATCAACCAGCGACTGGTGGAGAGTGGCGCGGTACGCAAGGCGATCGACGGCGTCTACAGCGGCGTCCTCACCGGCGGCAACCGCCCCTTCACCGTTCTCTTTCTCACCGTGCCGACGGACCGCCTCGACGTCAACGTGCACCCCACCAAGAAGGAGGTCTTCTTGCTGGATGAGGAGCTTATCGTGGCGCGCGTCGCCGAGGTGTGCCGCGGGGCGGTGCTGGAGGCGGCGGCAGCGCGGCAGATGGACATGCTCAAGATGCGTCACACCACTGCCGTGGCACTGAAGCAGCTCCCACCGGCGGACGGCAGCGGCGGCAGCGGCGATGTCGACGGCGATGTGTCAGGCAGCAGCAGCCAACACATCCTGGAGAAGCTGCGCGACCAGCACCGCCGCGGGGCACCGATGGCTTCTCCGCTGACGTCGTCGTCATCGTCAGCGTCGGCGGCGGCGGCATCGCCGGTCGGTGGCGGTGGTCCGGCGGTGGTGGTGGCGCCGTGCACGATGGTGCGTGTGGAGTCGCAAAAAGGCGCGCTTGACCGCTACTTCTCTCAGCGTTTGGCTGCGAGCAGCGGCGGTGGTGCAGCAGGCGGTGTGAGTGCGACAGTCAGACGAACCACCGACGTGACGGCCACAGCTGGCGTGCACAGAGGAGTGTTGACAGAGGGTCGGTCTCTGCCCATCAGTGCAAGCTCTACCACAACACTGGATGTCGCGGCTGTGTCTATTGACACGGACGTGCACACCGACGTTGCTGAAGGGAATGCACGAAAGGGCACTGTAGAAGAAAGCAGTGAGCTGGTCACGTTTCCTGCCGCTTCTGGCTACACGGCACCGTCGTGGGACGCCGTGATGGCCTCCCTCCACCGCACTACTGGAACTTTAGAAGGCAACGATGGCAGCGACGACCGTGCTGGAGATGGAGAGAACACCAGTGAGGTCGACTTCTCCCACATTGGACCACTGGCTGCTGCGAGGACAGAGACTGTCGCAGATGACGGAGGGAGCGGACTCTACGGCGGACAGACAGCCACATCGACGGAGCCGCTGCCTGGCGTGCAGTTGGAGCATGCGGAGTCGTCTGTTGCGGATGGAGTAGTGAGCGTAAGGCGAGAGCGTGACTTCGACAGTCATCATGCCGCTCCGAAGCGTCTGGCGATGCCGCCCGACGACACAGAGGGCTCAGAGGACGAGGATGAGGAGGACCGCATGCGTGAGTTCAAGCGACATCGCCGGGACGTGCACGATCGTGTAGAGTCACTACAGAGCAGCGCCACTCCTTCCACAAGCAAAACGCTGTCGGAGGCGGCTGCATCGGCTACGGTGAAAAGCGAAGTAGCGAATGGGCAGCGAGGGTCGTGTCAGAGCGCAGAGGCCGTTGAAGATGCTGACGCCGTGTCGCTTTCAGCCGCTCGTAGCGCGGCGGCGGCGGAGAGGACGGCAATGGCGCGGCTCGGTGCTGTCGTGCAGGCGGCTGATTTGCTGCGCGATGAGGCGGCGGTAGCGGCGCAGCAGGCGTCCACCTTCGCGCACGTCGTGTCCTCCAGCGAAGAGAGCGATGCAGAAGAGGAGGAGGAGGAGGAAGAGAAGCGGGCGAGCGCAACCCTCAGCAAAGACACGGGGTTGGTTGCTGTGGCGGAGGTGGAAGTGCCGGCGCTGCTCTCCAGTGTGTCCATTGTGGTGGAGAAGATTCTGGCGAACACGAGTCCCAGCGCGGTGACGCTCATCGGGCAGCTCACGTACGTTGGCGCCATCGACGGCGGCGCCTTTCTCGCGCAGGTCGGCACGACGCTGGTGTGGTGCGACACGATGCGGCTGGTGCGTCACGTCGCGTTTCAGCGCATCTTCCTCCGCTGGGGCCAGCCGTCGTTGCCCGCGCCGCCGGTGCTCGAGTTCGATGTGCCGCTCTCTGTGGCGGACCTTCTCGCCACAGCCCTGGCCTTTGATGCGCCGCACCTGCAGCCGCACACCCCCACCTTGCTGACGTTGATGGAGGAGTGCGACCGCGACAGACTCGGTGTACGCGCGCGGGGCAGCCGCCGGGACGGGCAGGCACGACAGGGCCACCTCTGGGCAGAGGCGGTGCAGCGGATGGGCGGCATGACTGCCCGCGCGTGGCGGCAGCTGCTGTTTCTGACAGACGCGGATGTGCCGCCGGCTGTCGACGACGTCGCCAGCGCAGATGAAGCAGTGCCGCAGGAATCTGCGCTCCGCCTGCCTCAGCCCCGGCAGCCAACGCAGCGGTACATTCGTCGGCTGGTGCGGCGGCTCTGCCGGTGGCGCGGCCTGCTGAAGGAGTACTTTTTTGTGGACATCACCGCTGACGGCCTCCTGCTCAGCCTCCCCTTCGGGTTGAACCGTCACTGGCCGCCGCTGCTGCGTGCCTTGCCCCTCACCATGTGGCGGCTTGCCGAAGCCGTCCCCTACCCCACCCTGCAAGCCGCAGCGGAGACCGACGGAGCGCAACTGCAGTCTGCAGCGCTGCCCTCGCAAGCAACGGAGAGTGACGAGATGCCAACGCCGTCGTCGTCCGGCGCAACGCCAGTCCCCACGCAGACGGCCGTGGAGGCGGAGGCGGACGGAGTGGCGCAGGAGGTGGCGTGCTTCAGCGCCGTGGCACGGCACCTCGCGGACACGCTCTACGGACTACACGCACCGCCGCCGCTGCCCTCCGGCGCACTTTCACAGTCGTCTCCAACACCGCCATCCGTGGCGTCACGAAGGGGATTTGGCGCCTCTCCTCGACCTTCGTCTGGACTGTCAGTGCCGCCGACCTCGGACCTCTCCACGAGTGCTACCGTGGACGCGTCGTGGAGTGAGGAGCTGGTGCAGCATGGACTCTTTCCTTGTCTGAAAAACCCGCAGCTCTTCCGACTACCGGATCAGTGCTTGCGCGACGGCACGATCCAGTCGATGGTCTCCGTGGAATCGCTCTACAAGGTGTTCGAGCGGTGCTGAGGGAGGATGGCACACCACACAGTGAGCGGCTGCGGGACGAAAAGCGGAATCATCGACAAGAAGACATCTCGTTTCTCCTAGAAATGGTGGGACTGCGCCGTACGGTTAGGCGTGTGCGTCGTTGTGTTGTTCCAAAGACACAGGCTTGACAGCTCAGTCTTTTTTTTTTGTTTCTGGTCTTTCAATACGCTCAGACAACGCAAGAAAAAAAAGTGCAGAGTGCAGCTGCAGAGCACCCATGAGAAAAAAAAGCCTGCGTCAAAGTGGCATAGTTTTGAAGGGCGTAAAGGTTGTGTGGCAAGTAGACAAACAAGAAAAAAAAAGCGAACACACATGCATAACACTTCTGCACGGCAGATTCCATTTGCTTGGATGACAAAGCACCGTTGCGCATCGCTCTCTGTGTGTTGGTGTCGCTACCGGAAGCACTTCTTTCCACCCCTTTTTTTTTCTTCTTTCGCTTTCCTCTTCTCCTTGGCACCGCCACCACTGCACACCACCTGTCCGTGACGCTGCGCCGCCTTTTTCTGTTTTGCTTTTACTGAAACGATGGTGTGTAGAGGGAAGAGCAAATCAAAAGTGCAGCTTTGTGCACCGCTGTCTTTCCACTGAGGGATCCCAACTAGTCGTTTTCTCTTCCAGTTGCTTGGACGGTTTCCATCACGTTAAAACAACAATTACAACAACACCCAAATACATACACACACACACCCACCGTTACGTTTCTCCATTTTTGGCGTTGGGCTTTTCTTATAGGTGCCGTCAGTTTTCTTCTTTTTTTCTCCCTTTTGGTTGGCTGTCATTCAGCAGATTCTTTTTTCCTTCTCCTTTTATCAACAGTCAAAGAGACGTGTTTCTTTCTCAGTGGCAAGCCCTTCAGAGGAGCTGCCTCCTATACTGAGTTTTGCACGCACATACAGTCGTTGTTTTTGTGTACATAGTCCAAGAAAAGAAAAAAAATCGTGTTCTTTTAAAATTAGTAGAGCATTTCCGTTTCTCTTTTTTATATGTTTCCTGTGGCCAAGGTCTCGACCTGATCCGGACAAAAAGAAAGAAAAAAAAGCCACGCAACTCTTTTTATTTCCTCTGGCGTAAAGCTGTATATATACATACATCGTTTGCTTCTTTCTCTTTCCTTGTGTGTGCACGAGCACACTTCTGGGCTCCGTCTGAGCTCACATTGTGTTGTAGGGTGACATCTTTCGTGAAGTCGCTGTACCTTTTTATTTATTTCGCATTTCCTTTTTCCCCTTCTGTTGTGTCTTTGCACGTTAGTGCTGCAGAGGGGAATAGGGTCTAGATTGTTTCATCTCGTCTGAAAGTATCACTGGAAGTGCTGCTACCAGAAAAGCTGAGACGTTGCTTTGGCGACCAAAGAGAAAAGCAGGAAGGAAACCAGCATTTCTTTTTTCCATAGATCGCTGCAACTACACAGAGGCATTGTTCACCACTTTCGGGGTCTGCGGCGCAGCACTCATTACAGTAGACCAGTAGAAAAAAAGTCGAGGAGTGCCTACACTGTGTTGCTAATACGCTTGCATATCGAGTGCTGACTGCATACTTTTTTTCCCCCCCCTCCGTAATGAAACGCACGACTCCTTTGAAGCAGAAGCCGGTGAACCGAAGCGGCTCTGGTAAGCCCGTCGTCAGCGGTCGCGGTCGTGCAGCCGAGACAGCCGCCCGCGGCGGCAGTACCACAAAGCATCCCGCCTCTGTCGGCGTGGCGTCGACGTCGCCGGTGGCCGCTCGTCGCGGGCACTCCGCCGGCAGCAGCAACGACTCGCGCACGGGCGTCAAGAAACCGCAGGATTTCTCCAGCTTTCGCAGCCCGCCCACCTCCACCACCCCGACGAAGGCAGTTCCACTGCGCTCCAGCACTGCGAGCGCGTCATCCCCGAAGCTGCAGTCGGCAAGCCCACGACCACAGCAGCAGCAGCAGCAGCAGCGTCCCGGGTCAGCGCAACAGTCGTCCACCACGCACGGAAGCTCATCATCGCGGCGGCGCAACCCACAGGCACCGACGCTGGTGAGTGCCACCGCTACAGACGCGCCTGCTACGGGTGCAGTGGAAGGTGCTGTTGCGGCTGCGGCAATTGGTTCGCCTCGCTACGACGCCATCGCCGACCCACGGCGGGTGATGCCACGGCCGTCCACTTCGCTCTCGCCTCCGCGGAAGGAGCGACCCCACGGGAGTGCAGCGTCACCTGCCGGGTCTGCCGCTCCTGGTCTGCACATGGCAACGGAACAGACGGCGGCAGAGGCCCCGGCTGTCGTCACTGCAAAGTCGCTTTACATCTCTCCTTCAAAGACTCTCCTCTCCGCTTCTCCTACACCGGCGGCTTCGAGCGCAGGGCCGCCGAAGCGAGAGGGAGCGTTGGCTGCCGCTGCTGCCTCCCCAGCTCTCAAAACACCGCCGCCGCCGCCGGCGTCGTCGCCGCTCAAGGACGCGGACGACATCGATGCACTGGACGTCGGGCTTGCCCCGCGCCTCGGCGACCTGCCCTGCGTCCCGCCCAACGATGAGAAGAGTTACTTCACGGATGACGCAGCACCGCTGGGTGTCGCCAGCACACCGCCTTCGCAAGCGTCGCGTCGGAAGAGCAGCGTGTGGTCTTCAGAGCAGACGAACCGATCCCTGGTGCTCAACGACTCGGGGGCCACCCTTCCATTCGGTGGCGGCATCGCGTCGCGCCGCCAGACGTGGCTGGGCAGCGAGGATGCAGACCCGCTGTGCATCGCAGAGCCACCTGCGGTCATGGTTGGCACCTCCACCCCCCACGATGATGCCAGCCTTGCCAAGACAACCGCCTCAGCAGACAACTCGCCTGCCAAGCTGGTGTCGACGCATCCCATGCCTTCGTCGTCGATGATGGCGACAAAGGCGGGCATGACGCCGACGAGTTCAAGTCGAAAGAAGTCGACCGACAAAGGCAGCGGCGGCGCTTCGCGGCAGGCAAGCAAGTCACCAAGCGTAAAGACCACCGTGTCCAAAACAAGCACCACACCGAGGCAGCAACGATCGAGCTCTGGTGGCCAACTGGCGTCGTCTCCGTTGAGAAAGAAGACGCAGCCGAAGATGGCAGGCAGTGGCCGAGGTGGTGGGGTACCACCATCCCCTACCGCGAATCGCGTTGCGTCGCCCCACACCCCTACCAAGGCGCCATCCGCAAGTCTTGCGGCCAGTCCTGCCGCTGCTGCAGCTCGGCCCACCACGCCGTCGCACACGCCGCTCAAATCGACGTCTCCCCGCCCCGCGGCGAAAGGGGCGGAGAACGATGCCAAGCAGCGCAGTGCGACGCCGCAGGGTGCCTCATCCGGCAACACGACTACCACCCCAGGCACCACAGCCGCCGTCAGCGACCCCGGCACGCCGCAGAAGCAGCAGAGCGCGCACCAGACGACGCTGCACAACCAACGTGCGGCTGCCATGCTGAGCCAGATGCTCTCCGTGGTGCGTCCGATGGCGCCGGTGGTGCACGTCCGCATCCGACCAGTGCTGCCCAGCATTGGCGAGACCACCCACCAGCGCCACGTCTACCTGCTGGACCACGAAAACGTCATGATCACCGGCACACGCACCGGCTACGGCGCGAGCGGAGCAGCGGCGTCCGCCACCAGCCTCTTCCAGTCCTCCACTGCCGACTACGCCGCGACACGACGCGGCGGCGCCGACGCGCGTGGCAGAGGGGCAGCTGCGAACGGTAGCGTCAGCGGTGGCGCTGGCCGCTCGCATACCGACTTCCTCAGCGCGTCCACCTCTGCACTGCTGGCGAACAGCACGAGCAGCGGCTGGCGCGGCGGCAAGGTTGGCTTCTCCACCGGCAGTGCGGCGGCGGGGTCGTCGACAGGGGTGGGCATGGGCGGCGGCCTCACCTCCCCCACCCCTGCCACCCTCTACGGCGGCAACTCTGCACTGCTGAACGCCGGGCCGGAGAGTCCGCAAGCGGCGCACGGCGCCGCCGGTGGTACTGCCGCAGCGGCCGACGCGAGAGTGCCGCCATCCCGTAGCTCCCCCACGGGAGCCCCCGGGTCAGCGCAGCTGCAGCCGTTGAGCCTTCCCGGTGCCACGCCGGCCCTCGGTGCCTCCAACCACCCCCGCACCACGAGCTGGCTGAGCCAGGGCAGCGAAGAAGTGGCCGCGGGCAGTCGTCTCTCGGGCGGCTCGCACTCCACCTCCCCGCCGCAGCTCGGGCTGCCCCACGGCGGCCCTTCCGCCTCGTTGAACAGTACGGTGAGTACCCCTCACACCCACCCCCGCCTCGCCGCCTTCACCGCCTTTGCGGAGGACACGCCGCTGACGCCGACGGCGACGCCGCGTGGGCTGCCGGCGGGCGGCGCGGAGGCCGCGGCAGCCGAGAAACGGCGTGACGGCCGGCGCGCGAGCACGGCGCTGCAGCAGAGCGTCTCCCTGTCCGCCATCACAGCCCCCGGCTCCCACGCGACGACGCGCAAGAATTCCATGGCCAGCGGCCTCAGCCCGCAGAAGAGCGGGAGGGGTGGCATGAGCAGCGGCGGCGGCGGCGGCGCACGGCGGCCGGCGTCGCGGTCTGGCTTCGGGGCGTCCATCAGCGTCTCGGCCATGTCGATGCCGACTTTATCACGCGGTGAGGTGCCCCAAACTCCCGGTGGCGGGGACGACCTGCGCCGCTCGCGGTCGCCGCCGCCCGACCTTCCGATTGGCGGTAGCACCACCTTTGCCGAGGCGTCGCCCACTGCGGCGTCTCTCCCGTTTCCCGGGGCCAACGGCACGGAGCAGCACTACAGCTTCGAATTTGTGCACGACGAGGAGGCGACGCAGGCGGATGTCTTCGAGGAGAGCGTGCTGCGCTTCGCGGACGAGGCGCTGCTGGCGCAGAACGTCGCCATCATCTGCTACGGACCCACCGGCAGCGGGAAGACGTACAGCATGATGGGCAGCCAGGCGCAGCCCGCGATGACTGGTGGCGGCGGCGGTGCAGCAGCGGCGGGCGCAGCAGCCGCTGGTACCGCTGGTTTAGGGAAGACGGTGAGCAAGGCGTCCACTGTACACGGCAGCGGGGCTGCGGGAGCGAAGACAGGTAGCAAGTCCGCCACCGGACGCGGTACGCCCTCGAAGGCTGGCAACGCGCTTGGACGTCGTGGCAGCGACAACAGCAGCGGGCTGCGGCGATACGCAGAAGACAGTGCTGCGGGCAGCGACGGCGCTGATCGGCAGGATCGCAGCGTTGGCGGCGGCTTCAACGACGATGACGGGGGCGAGAACAACACCTGGCCGCAGCTGGGCTCCAGTTGGCAGTACGGCTACACGGACCGCTTTCTCAAGCCTGCCGTGGCCAGTGACCAGCAGTCGGGGTCGGCGGCAGCGGCAGAGGAGAGGAGCAGTGGCGGCGAGGGTGCATGGCCCCGCAGTGGTGCCGCCGCAAGAGCCGGGCTGGCTGGGAACGCCATGACGGCGGCTGGCATGGCGGAAATGGGCATTCTGCCGCGCCTCGTGCACACCCTCCTCGAGCGCCGCGGCGAGGCCATCACGATTCGACGCGAGTCTGGCAGAGACACCAGTGGCGGCGGCGCTGCGTCGGCGTCCACGGGTCCGCAGTCTTCTCCGCGGCCTGTGAGTGCGTCCAAGACGACAAACCTCTCGCTGACGCTGCGCGACCTCACCTTTTACGGCATTGAGCTCTACATGGATGAGCTGTGCGACCTGCTGGACCCGGGCAAGCGACCCATCCAGACCGTCAGCGACACCGGCGGTCTGGCAGCGCTGTGCCAGCGCATCAACGAAGCCCGTGACTACCGCATCAACGGCAGCCGTGGCGGGGCGAGCCAGGTGTGCGTCACGTCGCCGCGCGCCGGGGGCGGGATGCCGATCACCTCCCTTGCGGACCTGCGCCGCGCCTACCGCCTCGCCCACGGCAACCGTGTCACCGCGAAACACGCACAGAACGACACCAGCTCCCGCTCGCACGCCATCTTCCTCTTGCAGCTCGACTTCGACTTGGTGGAGACGACGACACAGCAGCCGCAGCGGCGTCAGGACAGTGCGACGGTGGAGAGTCCGGAGAGACCGACAGAGACGGTGCAGCGCGTGCACTCCTACGTGGCCATGGTCGACCTTGCCGGGTGTGAGCGTGTGAAGCAGACGAAGGTGGAGGGGGCGGCGCTGCGGGAGGCGCAGTACATCAACAAGTCCCTCTCCGCCCTGTCCTCCGTGGTGCTGTCGCTGCACCGCAACAACGCGCACGTGCCGTACCGCGATTCGAAGCTGACGCGGCTGCTGCGGCCCTGCCTAGAGGGCGGGCGCGTGCTGACCCTCGTGCACGTCGCCCCCTGCTCCAGTACGGAGACGGTCAACACACTCAAGTTCGCCGATCAGATCCGCCACACCCACATCCCAACGCACGCCCTCACGCCGACCTCGTCGAGGCACCGCGAACTGCTGGACGTCTTCGCGGACCTCATCGATCCGATGCAGGGCTTCTGGGAGGCGCAGGTGCGCCACGCACAGTCGCAGCTAAATCGCCTGTGCGCCGACATCCGGCTGGTGTACTTCTCGCGCGCCGTCGGCGCCGTCACCCGCCACGCTGGGCAGGCCCACACGATCTCTCCAGGCTCGATGCCGAGCGACGTCGTCAGTGAGGTGTCTGCCCTGACCGACGTCGACGACTCCTTCTCGCTCTCTCCTGGGGACATGAGCCTCGAGGAGGGCCCGCCGCCGCTGACGGCCGACGCGACGGAGCGGGAGAAGCGCAGCTTTGCCCTGCACTCCCTGCTGCACCAGCTGATGGGGCCTATCCACCAGCACCAGCGCACCTCCATGCGCGATGCCATCCGGGCCATCCGCCGTCGCAAGGAGCACAAGGTCACCTCGCACGAACGTGACCTGCTGCAGCGCATCGACAAGCTGCAATCCGCCGTGGAGAGGCTGACGACGTCGAATGCGAAGCTGGCGAGCGAAAACCGCACCCCGCTACCGCGCGACCCGTACGCGCTGGAGCTGAACCGGCAGCTGCGCGAGGCGTCGGAGCAGATCAGCGAGACCACAAAGGAGCAGGCGGTCCTGTCGACACTGTCGGCGGCGCTGCGGCAGCGTCTGGTGAATCAGGACATGCTCGAGGCCACGGTGGACGAGCAGCTGCGCAAGGTGCAGCACCGCACGGCGCAGGCGCTGCAGACTCTCTCTGCCGCCGCCGCCGCTGCCCACCCGCACGGCGCGGCAGCACTCACCGCACCGTCCTCGCCGCGAGAGCCAACGCTGCCGACCGGATCGCCCGTGCCGGCGGCCATCGCCATGGTGGAGCCCGACGACGACCCGGAGCTGCGCGACATCGCCCATCAGCAGATCTCGCTGTCGAAGGAGCTGGCGGCGCTGCGGCTGGAGACGGCGTGCTTTGAGATTGGCACTGGGATGTGGGAGGGCCTGTGGGCACGTGCGATGCGCAAGGAGATCGTCACTGCGCTGGAGGTGGAGGTGTTCGCGATGGAACGCATTCTGCTCGACCGCCGTGCGTTGTCGCTGATGCTGATGGAAGGCGAAGACGGCAACGGGGATCGGGAGGAGGAAGGGACAAGGGACCTGCGCGCTGCGACACCATCCACCCCCTCCAAGTCGATCTCAAGCGGAGGTAACCGGAAAGATATCCGTGCTGGGTCAGCGTCAGGTGTGCGCAACGCTGCCGATCCTTCGAACGATGTGAGGTCGCCAGGGACGCAGTCGTCGCTGTGGGCACGCCTGGGGATGTACCTGCACGGCAACGAGCTCAGCAGCAGCAACAACGCGGCAGAGGCGCCGCTGCGCGACAGGTCTGCCGCCGCACCGACTCTTCTCAACGCCAGTCACTGCGGCGTGGTGGACAGCCAAAGCGGCAGCCCTCGTACGCCGCCCCCGTCCTTTTCGCCGCCGTCGTCGTCGCTGCGGCACGACCGCCCAAACCTCGCACAGACGGCCAACTCCGAGACGTCGGAGCCGCGAAGCAGCGAAAGGGGGCGTGTGCGGGCCGGCGGCAGTAGCCAGAGCATCAACACCGTCAACAGCAATGTGCCCCAACAAGGGTGGCCAGGTTCGCCGTCGTCTCGCACGCCGCAGCGGCTGCCTGAGGAAGTGATGCCGAATCCGCTGACGGTGCTGGCGATGGCACACGACGAGGCCATGCAGCAGCAGCAGCAGGTACAAGAGCTCAACCCGCAGGCCGCCTTTACTCCACCATCGTCGCCGCGCCGCACCGAGGCTGCTGCTGCTGCTGCTGGTGGTGCACTGTCCTCGTCTGCCGTTGCCGCCGCCCTGCTGCCGTTGACGATCGCCGGCACCTACGGGGACGAACAGGCGATGCAGGCGGCGTGTCTGCAGCTCCTCCTGCGCGATGGCATCCCCTGTGAAGCGTGCTGCATGGGCCACTCCGCCAACCACGTGCTGCAGCACTACGTGTTGCCTGGTACGGCAGACGCCCCACTCGCCGAGGAGGTCGATGCAGCGGAGAGGAGCGCGGCTGTGGCGAACACGCCATCGGCGGCAGCTGTGCACTACACCGTGCGGACGCCGCTGCCCACGCCACGTGACACTGCCGGGCACCACCACCATCACGAGGCGGTCAAGCACAAGCCCGCCGACAGCGCAGGGGAGACCCCCCTCTCACCCCTGCCTCCCTCCCCAAGCGCTGCCCACGCGGCTCACGCGCGGCCGGGAGGGGCGAAGAACGCGAGCTGCACGACGCGGCTTGGTCGTCTGCGACTGGTGCGCATGCCACGCAGGCCGAACTGCTACGTGCTGGAGTTCGTCTACACCCATCAAGGGCTGCCCATGTCCCCGCGGCTGCAGGCGGCGCTGGCCGGGAAACCGGAGGAGTCCCTCTCGCCCACGCCGCGGCGGACCAACTTGGAGCTGATGGTCGACGCGCTACCGTCGGTGCACGGCGTGGCGGGCCGCGGCGGGACGCGCACGCAGAGTGGCCCGTTGAAGGAGCACCGGCTCTTTGCCATCCCCCTCTACGAGCCATCACTGCACCTGCACCTGCATGTGCTGGAGGAAGGCATCCCTGACATGACGACACCCGTGGCGGCGGCGTGGCCTGCGGCAGCGTCACCGCAGAACGCAGGGGATGCTGCGCAGACCACCGCCTCACCGCTCTGCGTCGCACGGCGCGCGGAGACCGGGTCGCAGCTGGTGTTGGAGGTGCAGGGTGTGCCTTTCGCCGCATCCACGCGGCGCACGATGCCGGCAACTGGCGTTGCGGCGACAAAGACAAAGCCGCTGCCGGGAGGCAGCAGCAGCAGCAGCAGCGGCGGCAAGAAGAAGCAAAGGGGCGTGACGAGTAAAACCACCAAGAGGACCGGCAATTCCGGCGCCGGTAGTGGTGAAGAGGGGAAGGGGCTCGCGCAGCAGTCCGCGACTGGCAAGACGGCGTCAAAGGCAGGTGCGTTGTCTGCCAGTGCGGAGCTCGCGGCCACCGCTGCGCCGGCCACCACCGGCTGGAGCGACTTGGTGCTGGCGAAGCGGCTCAGCAGTGGTGGGGAGCTGATGCTGCCCTCGTCGTGCATTCTGGCAAACAAGGGCTGCTGCTCACTCGTGCTGCGCTTCCCTCGGCTCTTCTCTTCTCCGATGACGCGCACGGAGAATGTGGAGGCGGTGGTCGGGGCCCTCAGCGGCATCCTTCGGCCCGCGCTGACGGTGCCGGAGGTGCGGCTGTCTGCACGGTCCACCCGCTCGCCATCGAAGCGCAGCGCCGCCGGTGGCCGCCGCCGCCGCTCTGCCTCCCCGGGCACCGGCGGCATCCCGGCAGAGCGCGGTAGCAGCGGCAGCGGCAGCGGTGCCCAGAAGCGTCGTCGCGGCAGCCTTTCGCACACCCCCTGTCCCGAGGACGGCGAGCGCGGCGCAGAACTGGACGTGATCACCTACGCCCACGTGCCGTACACCGTGTTTGCGGCGGAGGCGCCACCGCCAGAGAAGGCGAGCGTGAGTGCGGAGCGGAGTGCCTCGTCGTCGGCCTACGCGTTGCCGTCCCCGGCAGCCGCAGCGGTGGCAGGGCGAGTGATGCGGACGCCGTCGTCGTCGGTGCACTCCGCCTCCATGGCACGCAGCGACTCGCTGGACGGCCTCGTGGGTTCGATGGGTGGGGTGCTCGGCCACACGGTGCAGAGTAGCTGCAGCCCCGGCCACGGCAGCCGCGCAAAGGCCCACGTGGCCGCCGCCGCCGTTCCACCGGCGGCGGGGATGGACTTCGCACTGCCGCTGTCGACGAGCCCCGTGCGGACCTCCAGCGCCAGCACCGCCACGGCGACGGCCGCCGGTGCGGCGGCGGAGCGGCAGAGCGGGGCGACGCTGCAGGTGCAATTTCATTGGATGCCGACACCGCTGGAGGTGGCCCCGCCGCCGCGTGGCGCAGGGGCGAAAGGAGGCGGGATGCCACCCTCTCAACAAGGGCCGCACTCCATCCACGTCGGTGGTGAGCGCAGCGGTGACGACGAGGGCAGGGCAGAGTCGGAAGTGGCGGTGCATGGCCTAAAAAGCGTGCCACCGCCGCACACGATGGATGTCAGTCTTCAGCAGCAGATGCGGGCTGCCCTCGCCACCCTCGCCCACCTATCGTACATCTACGTCGAGGGCCAGCCAGCCGCCACGCCTTCAAGCTCGATGGAGTCCTCTGTCTCGGAGCTGCACTCGCACACCACCAGCGACAGCGGCCACGCACAGCAGCAGCAGGGCGTGACGAAGCACCTCGCGCCTGGTGGCGGCGCTCGGGTTGATCACTACCGTGACGCCGTCTCCGTGGCGGCGCTGCTGCGCCAGCTCGACACCTACCGTCAACGCATCCGTCGCCTCTTCCGGCAGCAGCTGTACGACGCGGAGGATGTGCAGGGGGACGAGGCGCAGCTGGGCGGGCCGGACCGCGGCGTCTACATGCGTGACGTGCAAAGCGAGGTACGGCAGGTCATCGGCTTACCCGGCGGTGGTGGAAATGGCGCTGCTGCGTCGTCCGTCAACGCCTCCCCGTCGCGATGGCAGGAGACCAACAGTGGAGGCGGCGGCGGCATGGCGACGCACGCGCTGCTCTCGCCGAAGGGCGGCGACGGCGGCCCCGACACGCAGGTGACGATCGACGAGGCCCGCGAGGTGTGCGGGGCGGCGGTGCCGTGGACGGTGTGGCAGTGGGCCTACCGCTGGTCACAGCTGCGTCGGCTGTTGCTGCTACCGCTGCCAGCGCCGCACCTGCAGCGAACCGTAGCGGGCGGGACGGCCACGGAGGGCACGGCGGCGGCGTGGTTGCCCGTTGACACGCGTGTGGTGTCAGAGGCCTCCGCGGCGGCTGCGCACGGCAGCCATCTCGCCACCACACCCACCTCCGTCCCTCTCACGGTGTCCGCCGCGTACGCGTCCTCCTCCTCCAGCTCCAGCGAAGGTTATGTGATGGAGGGGAACTGGCTGCATGAGGCGAGGTACGCGGCGCGGCCGAAGCGGGTGTGGTTACCGGACGTCCTGTCCGCCACCCTGCCCTCCTACCTGGAGAGTTGTGCGGCGGACTACGCCCCGTAAGCTGCACCGCAGAGCTGTCTCTGTGTGTGTGGGAGTGTGTGGAGGAGGCATCCATTTTGCCGAAACACAGACTTCTTCTTCTTTTTGGCAACCACTTGTCCACTTCTAGCGCACAACCTCCCCGTTCCGTGCGATCAGTGTACTTCCACCCCGAGGTCCTTGTGACACTTCATGAAGAGATGGCAAAGGATTTTTGTTGCTGTGCTCCGAGAGGCAGATATCCTTTGAAAGTCACAGTGCGTATTCTTCTTTTCTTTGGACTCCGTTTTTGTTGCTTTCACGATTGTTTTCGTAGACTCACATATGAATGCTCGATAAAACGACAAAAGAGGAAGCCGGAAAAGACGCAACCATGAAGCGAAGCGTATGTTCTATGCTGCAGGGAGGATAAACGAGTGCGTGCGAGAAAATGAGAGTGTCCGATCGTTGTTCTCTGCCATTCTGAAAGACTGCAACGGTTGCGCTTTAACGAGATTTGCTGCACCTCATGACCTTCATTTTGAAGTCAAAAAAAAAAGCACACAAAAAAGTGTTTTAGTGATCTCATCTATTGACGCATTTGGTAGCAGCCGACTATCTACTATTTCTGCCACCCCTATTTTTGATGCCTTCGCTGCATTATCTCACCTGAATACGTCAACTGCATTTCTTGGCTGATCTGCCACGCACATACACACACACACAAAAAAAAAAAATAACGGCTGGCTTTACGCAGTATCGACACCTGCGCCGTTCCAGTTTTTTTTTCCCTCTTAACAGCATTTCTCTCCAGACTTGGCATTTTATACACCCAACAAGCTCTCTCTCTCTTTCTCTTTCGAGCAAGTCTCTCAACTTTTTTCCCCACTATACAAAACTGTTGCTCTTCCTTACAAAATCAGGACAAAGAACCTAAAAATGTCCATCCCGCAAACCATCGATGAGTTCATCGGCACGCAGCTCATCTACACCTACTCCAATGGGTGGGAGTACGAGATGTACGTGAAGGACAAGGACACGATCGACTACCGCATCTTCTCTGGCATGGTGAAGGGTCGCTGGGTGAAGGACCAGAAGGTGTTTCTCGACATGCTGCTGCCCGGTGTCTTCAAGTTCTCATGGTCGGAGCCGACGGGAACGGACGTCAGCCTGTGCTTCATGTTGGCGGACAAACGCACACATGGCACCATCTTCTTCCCCAAGTGGGTCCATGAACACCCTGAGATTACTGTGTGCTTCCAGAACGAGCACATCCCGCTGATGGAGGCGTCTCGTGTGAAGTACGACACCTACCCAAAGTACGTGGTGTCTGAGTTCTCCGCGATCACCTTCATGAAGAACTGGGGAGCTGACAACGAAAAGGTTGTCTCGCAGGCCCCATACGACGGCATGGCTGACGACATCCGCAGCGGCAAACTCACCTTCAACTAGAGTTGGCGTTCCACCGCTTTTCTTTTTTCTCTTCTTCAATTTTTTAGGGTTGTGTTTGTTTGGATGCGAGGAGTCGAGTCTGCGTGCATCTCGGACTCGAGCGTCGCCTGAGCGCGCGCATCGCCGTTGCTCGCATCCGGCCATCACTTTCCCCTAACGCTCCTTTTCCCTTTTTTTCTTATTAAAACTCTAGGAAAGATAGAGACACTTGACAACGCCTTTTCATCTACACTGGCGTTTTTACAGGTGGGCAGTTTCTCACCGCCTTCTTCTTTCCTTTTTCTTTTCCCTTTTGCACTATCCGATGTCTGGAGTGACGAGCGATAGTGCAACACTTTTCTTTTTTGAGCTTTGAAGGCTCCTGTTCTCCACGCCATCTTCCTTTATTTACGTTCCGCGAACGGCTTTCTTTATTTTGCTCACCTGTTTCTCTTTTTTTCCTCTTGCGCTGCAGCTCACCTCTCCCCTTTCCCTTTTGGATGGGCCAGCAACAATGGAGGCAACTACGTGGCGGAGTTGAACACTTGCAATCACCACTCGACAAACGGGCTTTTTCCCCGTCTTTGTCTCTATGACCTGGCAATGCGCATGCTCCATACACAGCTTGACAAAGAATCGGATCTTGAATAGGCGGACGTCCACGCATGTGGCTGGCAGAAGTGGATCGCAGTTTTTGACTCGCCATCTGAAATACAGAACACACGCGCGTTGCAGAGAAGCACAGTCGCGGCGGCGTTAACCGTTTTCCTCGATACGTGACACCTCGAAATATTTGTAGTGCTTTGGAAAGCACAGGCGACCGTCGATGCCTGTGCTCAGTTGCCGAGCAGACAGTACATGTGAACTCTTTTTTTTACCTCTTTGCTCTGTCGCTCCTTCTATCTGTTAGGCTAATCCTTCATTTTCTTTTCACGTCTTTCCACTTCTCTTTTTTTTTCTGGTTTGCTGGTGCGACCGCCGCGGTGCGATCAGCTGGAAACGACAACGAACCAATCTTGCGTGAAGCAGCAGTACAGAGAACCGTAGATGCATTAGAACGCATTGCCCAAGTGCACACATACATTCACACACACACACACGAAAGAAGAAAAATACCTTTTTAGGTGTCAAACATCGCATTGCTGGTTTCTCTGAAGGAATGAGCAGCTCCTCTGGCGATGAAGGACCTGCGGTGGAAGTCCGCAAGTTTAAGCTGGGTGCGCTCGACAGCAGCAGCGACAGCGACGATGGCGAAAGTGTAAAAGGGGCCACCGTAAAGGACAGAAAGGCGACCGCACGCGGTGTCGACGGTGGTGCTGCACCGACGCGGCCGCGCGTCAACTCTGCCAGCTCCCTGGAGCTCTCCACGTCCTCCTCCTCCTCCTCCTCGGACACGTCAGCGCTGCCCGCCACATTCCGAAAAGCTGCCGCAGCCTCCGCCGCTGCGACGCTGAAGTCACTCCGCAGACGCAGCAGCGGCGACGACGACGACGACGACGAGCGCAATGCCGTGGTGCCGGAGCTGCAGGTGCAGCGGCCGGTGAGGGTAGCTTCCGCCATGCAGGCGGCTACGGAGGCACCTGCGGCCACTGTCGTGGAGGGCACCGCGCAGAGGCATGCGGAGTTGCCAGCCAAGGCTTCAGGGAGCCCATCTGTTTTTTCGCCTCTGCATCACACCCCGGTTGGTGCGTCAGCGAGTGTAGTTACGCCAACTGCTTCAGCGACGCTGCCGGCGGTGCGTGCGGTGGAGGCAGATGTCGCTACTGCTTCAGGGGCGTCCGCCTCGAGCCCCACGCTTCGCTCTGGCGCGGACTTCTTTTTTAAAAAGACGGTCACCGCTGCATCTCTTACGAGTGCCGCCTCCGTCACTCAAGGCAGCTCCGCCCCTGCAGCCATCTCGAAGTTTGCGGTGCGCGCCAGCAGCAGCGACGACGACGACGAGGGTAGCAGCACTGCGCAGCGCGATCGCGCCGCACAAAGTACTGGACCGCCTTCACTCAACACCGCCTCCGCTTCACTGTCCTGTGGGACCACAAAACAATCTGCCGCTTCGACATCTGCGGCCTCCGCTCCCCCGTCTGTGGTGCCTGCTTCTGCTGCTGGGCCTTCAGCAGCCGCAGCGTCGACCGACCTACCGCCTCATATCCATGCAGCACTGACAGCTGCGCCACCGTCCTCTCTCTCCCCTTCTACAGCACCAGGCTTGACGCTCAAAGCATTCTCTGCGTCCGCGAAGCAGCCTTCTTCCTCATCGTCTTCCTCCTCTGCCTCTACGACGCCTCGTCTGGCGGCTGCATCGCGGAAGGCAGCAGTGCCGTCATCGCCGCTCTCCTCGTCGTCATCGTCGGCGAGCCCGGTCAGGCCAGCAGCGGCACCGATGCAGGGCCCCCCACTATCCGCTGCCTCCTCCCACGTCCCCGCCACGCACGCTGCATCTGCCGCCGAGAAGGCGAGGGCGGCAGCACCAACGACCACCGCCACCGCCGCCGCACCACCACCACCACCGGGTGCGTCTCAGATTAAGCAGCTCACGTTGCAGATCGACAGCGACGAGGAGCAGGCGGCACCTACACGCCTCGCAGCGTCGCCGTCGGTGACTGCTGGATCAGCGAGAACGGAAGGGGTGGTGCGGGATGCCCCTCGCGGTGCCGGACCCGCAGCGAAGCCGGCGAGCCCTGCGTTTACGGCTGCTGCGAGTCGCAGTGGTGGTGCCCTGCCCACCACGCAGTCCAACGCCTACCACGATCCACGCCAGCCTCTAGCGTCTCCAGCACCGCCAACTCCAGCTGATGCCGTGGCGGCAGTCACTACAGGCGGCAACTCCTCCTCCTCCTCCACTGGCCCACCCGCAAGCAGTATGGTCTACAACCGCGTCAGTGTCCGCGGCATCGGCTCCGTGCCTGCGAGCGTCATCGAGGCCCCGTCACGGCCGCGGCGCCGTGCACTGCCCAGCGAGCACACCGTGTCGGAGACGACAGCGGAGATGGGCTCGCCTCGGTCGGAGGTCAAACCAACTCCCGCGCCAGCTGCGCCGTCTCTACCGGCAAGCGGGAAAGCACCGGCGGTCTCTACGGCTTCGGTGGAAGACGAAGGAAAGACGCACCACCCGCAGCGGCCGGCGCCACGCACACCTGGGCAACCCCGCCCTCTCCCTCCCCCTCCTCCGACACTGTTGGAGGAGGAGGAGGAGGAGGAGGAGAAGAGCGCCATTTTGAAGGCGGCTGCCTCTCCTAGTACAGGAGCTGCCGCTGCGTCTCCAACGCAGTCGTCCATCAGCACACCGGTCACCGCACCCTCCGCTCCACGTGCGCCATCGACACACCTTCAGTCGGACGGGAAGACGAAGGGTTTGTCAGAAAGCAGCACTGCTGCGGCGGCTGCCACTTCTCCAGACACGTCGTCACGGTCGCCCACCACGTACATCACGCGGTCGGCTGCTGCGGCGGCCCAGCTGCGTCAATGTGAGGCGGCCCTTGTCATCTATGATGATCGTGTACCACCGGCGCTGCGCACGGGCAGCCACGCGCAGCTGTTCGAAGGCGGCCCGGCGCCGCAGCTGTCGCGTGATCCCGTAGCGGCGTGGATGGTACTGAAGGCGCCAACGCATCCGCGCAGCGGTGCTTCGTCAACTGCAGAGTCCTCCGCACATGGTGCCGGAAGGAGTGGTGCAGGGAACAGGTTTGAGTGTCGCCCTGTGCTGCATGTCGGCGAGAAGAGGCACGTGGCAGCTGCCCTACGTCGAAAGCAGGAGCAGGAAATGCACGAAGCGGAGAGGCAAGTGGAGGCTTCGACAGAGAGCTTCAGGCAATTCGCAGATGTCGCGCCACGGCATGAAAGCGACACGGTTGGCGTTTCATGGGAACAGGCAACTTCGCGTTCGTGCAGCCGCCACGCGGTCCAGTCAGCGGCGGGCAGAGGCACCAAGTCGCACGTCAGTGATGCGGTGGTGCAGCAACTGATGGAGCAGTACGGTCCACCAGGCCTGCGGAGCGCCGTCAAGGTGAGCAAGGGGCTTTCTTCCTATCAAGCTGACGAAACATCGCATGTCCTGTTCGTCGGCAAGGTGAAGCAGGCTTCGCTGCACGAGGAGAAGAAAGCGCGAAAGAGCAGGGGGAGTGCTGGGGCACATCTGTCAAGCCCACTGCAAAGACGCAGAGCAAATGAGGTCGACGATGTTGATATTCTGAACTACCGCAGCTCGCGCACGAATTGACTGGCATGGTAGAAAGTTCATTTATTGTCTTGCTGCTGTGACACACGTGTTCCAAAAGATTGGCGCACGTATTGGGTTTGTGGTTCGTCAGTCACCCCGCTTCGTTTCCTCTTTTCCTTCTAGATTAGATTTCAAAACAAGCAAAGAAAAAACAGAACAACAGTGTTTTAAGGAGTACTAAATAAGTTTGTCGGAGTCTGCTAGAGTAGCTGTCACCTTCTTTGAAAGCTGTTCTTCCGCACCACAACAGCAATGCGAAGCACCGTCAACGAGGCTACGTATTGACGACGATAGGCACTCGTGGCCGCAGTCAGGTGTTCATTTTAGTGGCACCTACACACCCCATCATCGCCACCTTTCTTCATCTCTTTCGATTTGTAGCTGCCTCTTACAACGCTCACAACACGGTGTTCTGACCGATCTCTTACGCTACGGGTCACCAAACAACAATAGTTTACCGCTTCAGAAAACCGGACGTTTTCTTCTCATTACCACCGTTGCATTTGCGCGTCTCTGACCGTCAACACGCGCCAGACACTCACCCATCGCTTAAATCGACTTGTTGTGCCTCTGTCGGCCCCCTTTTTTCTTCTTCCTTTGTGCTGACGATTTTTGTAGACGTCGCTGAAAGGAATCTGCGTTTCTTTTTTTTTCTCTTGCTCTCATTTTGTCTCGCGCTCTCTCTCTTTCTTGTTTGTATTTAGTCACGTGTCTTCGACGCTTGTTTTCGCTCAGCGATGGACAAGGTGCGCCGGCGTCACACGTTTCCTCAAAAAGAAGAGGAGGCGAAGTCGAAGGCGGCGGCGAAACAGGTAGCCGTGGAAGCGCAAGACAAGAAGCCCGCACCGGTTCCCTCAAAGCTCGCAGCGCCGGCCTCGAAGCGGGGTTGCTGCACACGTGGTTGCGTCAAGGTAACCGTCCTCTGCACGTTGCTGGTGCTTCTTTGCGTTGGCCTCTCTGTCAGCTACGTCGTCTCCCACAGCCCCAAGGACTTGGATGAGCAGTGGGAGGACGTGCAATCCTACGCGCAGTGGTGGTGGGCGACGATGCGCGGTGCGACACCACCGTGCACGTACGCCGGCGTGCGGCACTACAGCTGGGGCGGCGCGGTGGACGAAGCGGCGACCTGCGCGTGTGAGCTGCGCCGCTGCCCCCCAGCGCCGGTGCCGCGCGGAGCTGCGGAGGCCGCCGCAGCCGGCACTAGTGCTGCTCCCGTTCCTGTGGCACGCGGCGACGTCGTCGTGTCCCGGAGTAGGTCGAGCACACCGACTGTGGAGTCGCTCTGGCAGACGTGCCAGGCAGTCGGCAGCCCCGTTACGCAAGACCCTTCCATCGACCCTCTGCGCGTCTTCGATGCCCCTGAAGGCTCCATTGCACGGGGCATCTTCACCAACGTGCGGTCGCCGATGTGTGTGCAGTCCGGGCGCCTCTACGCAGCGCTGCGGCCCGACTCCTCGCTGCTGACTGTTTCGTACCGCACCGGCACACGGGAGGCGCTCTACACGAACCTGACGAACCTTATTCTTCAGCGGGGGGCGAAGTACCACCCCATCACCGTCGTCCCCGCAGCCGGGCTGCTCTTCTCGGTGGAAGGGCAGGCGGGGAATTTGTTCACGCTGATTCAGGAAGGCCTGCGGGGCTGGGCAGCGTTGATGGAGCAGGGCTTCGGCCCCGGTTTCACCACCGCGGAGGACAAGCACGCGTGGCAGGCGGCACCGCGGCAAGTCGTCTTCCTCTCCGACCCGTCCATGGACATTCCGCAGGAGACGGCACACTCGTCGGAGGTGGCTCGGCAGCTGGCGAACGCCTTCACGGTGCCGAGCCGCGCCCCGTACTTCGCCACCGCGCTGCTCAGCCGCACCCGCACCGGGGAGTCGGCACGGGCGCCGATGTACTGCTTCTGCGGTGGCTTTGTGATCCCCTCGATCGGCATCGTGAGCCTCGACGGCTCCGTCGGCGCGGCCGGCTACCGCCAACTACGCGAGACGGTCAACGCGTACTTCAACGGCGCAGCGCTCGGTGATAATGCGGCGGCGGCCGCGGTGGAGGCTGTCCGCACACGCAGCAGCCTCTACACGCCGGCCGTACGCGCAGCCTGGCCGCCGCGCACCGGTGCCACCACACCACGCCGCCCACGCATGTTGTGGATCGGCCGCAAACGGCCCCGCATTGCGGAGGAGGAGAAGTACATCGCGTTGGCCAAGGCCATCGGATTCGAGGTACTGGAGGACCGTGCCTACGTGACAGAGGCGAGTGCGGCGGAGCAGTTCTACCTGGCGCGCTACGCCGACGTCGTCGCCGGTTTCCACGGCGTGGCGCTCGTGAATGCGGTGTGGATGGACGCCGCGGCTCGGCCGCAGTGCCGCACGCTGCTGGAGTTCATCCCGTACGCAAAGGCGGAGCAGGTGGGGCGGGTTTACGGCGCGCCGATGACCGCCGCAGGGCTGCGCTACACGCAGGTGACGCCGGTTGATCTGGAGTTCACGAGTGGTGCGTTCAGCACACCCGCGGCGCAGGCCACGGCAAAGCAGGAGTTGATGGGGGTGGGTGAGAAGGGGAAGTACGTCATGGGCCACCCCGCCTTCTCGAAACATCGCGCCGTGTACGACGTGGCCGCGGTGGAGGCTCAGTTGAGGGAACTGTACCAGCAGCTGACAGAGTGCCTGCAGTCGTGACGAACAGAAAGATACCTCATTGGCCATGTGCACAGGTCTCACACTCACACATAGGAGAGGGATAATGGGTGTTGTTCAAGGAGGGATGAACAACACCAACAACAACAAGTTTTTCTACAGATTTTTAGCAGAAACTGTACAGGGTGAGAGAGAAACAGGAACCTGCTTTGAACGTGCGTGCATCGAGGCTCGACAACGGGTTCACTTGCAGAGCTGATAGGGTTGCTGAAGCGGAAGATGCTCGGCTGGTCAACGCCGCAGTCGTCTGAACGGAGGGAGGTGTGCGCAGGATAACCCAGAATTGTCTTTCGGATGGATTGTAATCTTGAGTCGTGCGTGGCAGCCTGCGCGCGACCTCTGCGGGGCAGAAAAAAAAGCCACCCGAGTTCATTGTGCACCTGTCACGCGTGTGGTGTGGTTTTGCTCGTTTCTCTCACCAATGTCCAGCCTTTCTTCCCCCCTTCACCTTTTGTATACCTTCGTTTCTTTTCTGCAGAACAACCACACTGCATTACGTAGCAAACACGAGACCGTCTGTTGCTTGATACTGTGTAGACCGCCATCGAAGCAAACACACCGACATCAACCACCGCACTACCCCCTCTTTTTTTTTTCACCCGATAACTTGTCCTGCATGCGTCGCATTGGCGCAGAGACGGCGCGTGTGGGCGGTGGGACTGCCGCAGCGTCGGCACTGTGCAGCTGGAGCACCAGCGGTGTGTCACTGCCGTGGAGCACCGCCGCCGTCGCTGCTGCGCACCGTCACTCCTCTGCTCCTTTGCAGACCCCGCGGCGCTGCGCGAGCTCCGCCGCGGGTGACGGTGGCCGCGGCGACGCCGGCTTCTTGACAAGGCTGAAAGATCTCTACCGCGAGTTCCGGCTCTCGCAAGACCGCAAGCTGGATTCCGTGGCAGCGGCGGAGGCACAGGAGGGCATGGAGCGCTTCTTCGAGGATGAGCGCCGCACCGACCCCCGTGGCGCTTCCTCAGCATCCTCCGCGGCAGGCAAGAAGTCCCGCGAACCGCACCCTCGTGACTCGCCGTTCATCTCATGCAACCCGAACCTGTGCCCGCGCAGCGTGCTCTTCGTGCCGGGGTCGAAGCCGCGGGCGATGGAGAAAATTCCGACTCTGAGCGCGGACTGCTTTATCCTCGACTTGGAAGATAGCGTCGGCGTCAACTCGAAGCGGCAGGCGCGTGAGAACATCCGCACGTTTGTAGAGGGACTGCAGAAGACGCGGCGGCTGCACCGCGATGCGCAGGTGTCGGGCACCGTCAACGCCATGCTGCAAGAACGCATCAAAGGCGAAACAGACGCCGCTGTCGCCGCGGAGGGTGCGAGCGGCTCCTCAGCGGGTGCGTCGGCGGACCCGCAGCGACACGATTTATACCCACGGCTGGTAGTGCGCATCAACTCCCCCGACTTCGACCCCGCCACGGCGATGTTGGACCTGGAGCTGGTCGGGCTGCTCGGTCCCGCGATCGAAGGTATTGCGCTGCCCAAGACGACACCCCGCACGTATTCTCTCATCAAGGACTACATCCACCCAGACCACCAACTCTGGGCCTTCTTTGAATCACCCAAGTCTGTCCTACAGGCCCCGATCATCTGCAAGCAGCAGGTCTACCAGTACGCTGTGATGGGCTACAACGACCTCAGCATGGAGCTGCAGCTGCCCATGGCCGCAGCGCCGTCGCCGGCCGACGACGGTGTCAGCGAGGCCGTACGGGAGTCCCTGCACGTCGTCGCTCACCTGCCGCTGTGGCAGTGCACCACGCAGGTGCTGCAGGCGGCGCGGGCGTGTGACATGTTCGTCCTCGATGCCGTCTTCAATGACCCGACCGACAAGGCGGGCTTCCGCCGCAGCCTGCAAGAGTGCAAGGCGCTGGGACTGAATGGCAAGACCCTCATCCACCCCAGCCAGATCGAACCGACCAACAGCTTCTACAGCCCGAGTGACGTTGAGGTGACGTGGGCGCAGCGTGTGGTGGAGGCGATGCAGAAGGCACAGGGCGGCGTGGCCACTGTGGATGGCAAGATGGTGGAGGAGCTGCACAAGCGACAGGCAAACCGCGTGTTGGGCCTGCACCGCAGCATTGAGGCGGAGAGGGAGCAGCGCGCACGCGTGGCCGCGGCGGAGAAGGTGAGGGTGGCGGAAGAAGCGGAGGAGACGGCGGGTGACGGCACGGCTGCTGCGGCGGATACCGGCCGTGAGCCACGCCGCACGCCATCGCGGCATCGCTCGCTGAGTTGAGAAGAAGTCAACGCATAGAAATGTACACGGTTCGTTGATGCTGGTATCTATCAAAAAACAAAAACAAAAACAAAGAATCAAACAAATAAGTACAACAGCGAGGATGAGACAAGCCTTCACGGAGAAGGTCACGCATTTTTTGCCCCTGAGTGTCTTCAAGCCGATAATCGCGGTTTTTTTCTGGAATTGTTTCTCTGTTGTTTAGATGCTTTTATTTTCCTTTCCACTGCGAACGCCATCACACAAACAATTAAAAAAAAATCAGAAGATACACCAGATCTTGCGCTTCTGCCTTCGGCGTGGGTATTAGAAGATGTGTGAACACACGCGGAACTGTTGCTGATGAGTGCCCCGAAGCATTTGCGTGCGCACTGATCAAAGCGCTCTTCGTGATTGTAAGAGGAGTTGCAACGATTGGTTTTCTGGTTTGCAGGCATCGTGAGAACGCCACGAGCAACGGCTGACTACCCCACTGCACACTTTTCAATTTCCTTCTGTTTTTCTTTTTTTCCTTTTTTACTCGCCATGCACCTTTGCCTTTTTCCGGAATTCTTTATCTTTGTTGTTGTGCTACTCTCGCCCACTGCGTGTGGCGCACACCTAAGAAATCCACCGAGGTACGCTCGTCACCCTTTTTTATTTTCCTGCCTTGACACCTCTTTCGCAGTCATCTGCGCACACACAGTCACACACACGCACAAACGCGCCATCGAAGCTGAGCATGTCAGGCGGAGGGGAGCAGGCGTCGGCCAGCGGCGATGCCGCGGTCATGTGCCGTCACTGCGGCGCCGCCTTTCACAAGCGCAGCGCCAAGTTTTGCAGCCGCTGCGGCGCGTCACGGGAGGTGAAGAACGGCGGCGGCAGCAGCAGCGGCGACAAGACGCGAAAACCCACCAAAAAGCTCGACGAAAACGGACAGGCGTCAACATCGTCGATGCCGCCGCTGTTCGCGCCTTCGAAAGCCAGTACAGGGGGAGGTGCCGTCGTGGGGTTAGATGGCGGCAAAGACACACTCCGGCCATTCGAGGTTGCGCAGCTCCGACAGCTGCAGGCCCACAGGGAGTCACCCGCAGCGGATGCCTCCGCAGCCCCACTCGAGTTTCGCGACCCGAGCGCCACCAACTCGTTGACGTCCCCGAAGAAGCAACCACTTCCCTCCACACCGGCTGCCGCCACAGCCGCCGCCCCTTCACCGGTCACATCCTCACCAGTGTCCACCAGCTCACCTCTGGTCTCGCTCACAGGTTCACGGCCGGGTGGTGGCAAGTCTGCGATTTACGCCAGGGACGGCACACTGCCGGAGCTGCCGCCGGCTTCGCTGGCCGACCCCCGCCGCTTTACCCGCAGCCACTCCGAGTCCTCCGAGGAGGCGCAGCTAGTCGCGACGTTGGTGGACGCTGTCCGTCCTCCCAGCGGCTCAGCTGGTGCTGCTGCTGCTGCTGCGGCCGTGCCGTCGTCGTCATCGGCGCGGACGCCGGTGCCGCCACGCGAGCAGCAACCAGGGCGGGGCGGTCGACCGTCGTCCGCCTCGCCACTGACAGCGCAGTCAAAGCGCCGGATCAGCAAGAGTCGCACGCAGGCAAGCGCTGTGGAAGACGCGGCTGCCTTCGTTACTGCGCCGCCTGTGGTGCGGCATCCACTACGTGAGCAGCAGCAACAGCAAGACGGGGATAGCGAAGGGGAGGGTGGGGAGGAGGAGCTGATCCGGTCGCTGCTGCACCCGTCTGCGGAGGAGGAGGCGCAGTACACGGCGTGGGCGACGCTGCCGCCCGATGGGCTGACGCCGGAGATGCTGCAGACGAGCAACGCGGCGGAGCTGCGCCGGTGGCGTAAGGGCAGCCTTATCGGTCGCGGCACCTACGGCTCCGTGTACTTGGGCCTGCTGCCCGACGGCAGCTTCTACGCCGTGAAGAGCGTGGAGCTGGGCAACAAAAAGTCCGCGGCAGACCACCTGAACGTGCTCGAGCTCGTGTCCTTGTCACGTGAGATCAACATGATGCACCGTCTGCGTCACCGCAACTTGTGCACCTTCAAGGGTGTCTACTACGACGCCGAGAACGCGTCCATCTGCATGTTCATGGAGTACATCGGCGGTGGCTCGCTCTCCTCCCTCGTCAAGCGCTTCAAGCCGTTGCCGCCGTCGGTGGTGCGGAGCTGGACACGGCAGCTGCTATCTGGACTGCAGTACCTGCACACGCAGCACATCATTCACCGCGACATCAAAGGCGACAACGTCCTCGTCGACACGTCCGCCGACCCGTCCACGCTGTCGCAGATCAAGCTGGTCGACTTCGGGGCGGCACGACGGCTAACCGACGCTGTGTCGCAGAGTAGTACCGTGATTGGCACGCCCTACTGGATGGCACCGGAGGTGGTGGACGCCTCGGGGGAGGGCGGGGGCTACAGCTACAAGGCGGATGTGTGGTCCGTTGGGTGCACGGTGGCGGAGATGCTGACGGGGCGGCCGCCGTGGCCGTGCAAAACGAGCGCGCCGGCGGCCATCATGATGATTGCCTCCGCCACTGGAATGCCAACGGAGATTCCGGAGGAGGAGGCCACGCCGGGCTGCCTGGACTTTATGCAGCAGTGCTTCATTCGCGATCCGGAGAAGCGGCCGACGGTGCAGATGCTGCTGCAGCACCCGTGGATCCAAGGGAAGGTGGAGTAAACACGGTTCGCTTAACGCTGTGCATTTTTTTTTTTTTTGAGTTCTCATCTCTCGAGAGTATGCATGTATAGTAGCTGTTTGCTTTTTCCTTTTTTTTCTCTAGACTGTATCCTGTAATCGTGAGAAAGAACAGTGCGCATTATGTAGATCATTACTGTCAACTGTTTGTGTTTTCCTTTTCATCCTTTTGATGATGCTGTTGCGACGAGCGACGGCCTCTGCTGATTCTGAAAAAAAAAGAAGAAGAACAAATACATCAACAAAAAGCTTAACCAACAACGACATCGGTATCTGCACTGTGGTCAAACGTCACGTTTGCAGTCAACGGTTGAGTCCGCACAGTGCAACAGCAGCTCAGTCTCTTTCTTCAAAGTGTGTTGGCGCGTGTTGCGCTGTCCTGCGCAAGAGGGAATTTGTGTGAGGAATGCTAGCGTATGTTCGGCATGTGGGGAGGAGGTGCGTCAACCTCGTCTTCTCACACACGCAAGGAAAAGCAACCGGGAGCGTGAATTATTTGCACAGTGATTTAGTGAGTTGTTTGAGAAACAAGACACTTTTTCTTTTTTTTACTTCTCCTGTTTGTATGCAAACCTTTTTTTTCCCTTTCACTCTTTTTCGCCATATCCCTCTCACAACAATGACGTATTGCAACAGGTGTCGATTTCACACACACACACATACACACACATTCAAGCGCGTAGTTGCATTAACGTCCTTTTGCACGCCGGCACGCATATCGCGTCATACGCAAGGTTTTTTGTGTGGCCTTCACACGTGTCGCACGAACTTCTCAACGTTGCGCATTTCTTCTCCACCTTGTCTGAGTATCTGCTGAGATATTCTGCTTTCATAATAATAGTAAACACACCACCCACACACACCCACACACACACGCTTTTTCGTATTTGTGTTGTCTCAATTTCTATCTGTTCCTTTCCTTTTTTATTGAACCGAAAGAAGCTCGTCGTGTGGTGTATTAAACGGATAAGGAGTAGACATCGTTTAAATAATTGTTTCTCTCGAGCTTCGTGTCTAGTCGTATCTAGTTTTTTTTTTGCTGCGAGAACATTAATAGCCTTGCCGTTGCTTGACGGCTCCCCCCCAAAAAAAAAGAACAAAAGTCGGCAGTGTTTGCTCTTTTTGAAACTGCAAGGTTTTGATCAATCCGCTGGATATCTTTTCTTTTCAAGGGTTATTTCCGGCTTCGTTTCTTTTTTAGGTAGTCTCGGCTGCGATTTGCCTTTTTCTCTTGTGGACTGTACCAAGTGTCTCTTTTCTCCTTTTAGTCGATATTCTTTTTTCTACCTTCGTGCGATCATCTGTTGCTTTCTGTGGGTTGAAGAAGTGCCGCCTCAAAAAAAAAAAAAGCGTGAAAGCAAGTCCTTTTTCCACTTCTTTCCACTGTCTTCATTCACGCAGAATCCTTCTATATACGGTCGTCCAGTCGTGGGCTGTCCGGATCAACAGTGCTTCGCCCGTTTTTTTTCTCTGTTTTCCTCTGCAGTGGCATCGTTAGAGCCGCACTTTGCTTAGTTTGTCGCACTGAATCCCGTCTGGATTCCTCCTCTTTTTCTTTTTCTGTTTTATTTTTTTGCGCTACAAATTCGAACTTTTTGTTTAACAGGCTTTCCACTCATTGGACCTCAGCTGTGAAGGATCACAAGTCACGTTCCTGTCTTTTTTCTCTCTTCCTGGACTCTTACAGTTGACCAGGTGCAGGTTGCGACAGGTAATCGTGTGGAGACGACCGAGGCGATAATGCCCTCCTCTCCTCCACGTCCTGGTGTACGGGGGACGGGTTTCTCGTCCTCCGTTCGCAGTAACAGCTACGCGGAGACGTCGCCGCTGCTGCCACGGCGCAGCTCCGGCGTGGCCGACCTCAGCAGCAGCTACCGCCGCCGGTCACCGCAGAAGGCCGCCTCGCGTGACCCGTCCAGCAATCTCTCCGAGATCTCCGCCTCCACGGCGGCCGCGTCGTCGCTCTCCGTCAACAACTCCTCGGGCGGCGGTCCGAGCTTCGGCGAGGTCGGCAGCACCAGCAGCGGCGGCGGCGGCGGTGGCAACGACAGCCGTGCGCGCAGCGACGACAGCGGCGATGGTGACCGCGCTAGCGCCAGCGGCGGCGGCGGTGGCGGCTCCATCTTTGGCTCCGCCCCCACCTCCCTCTCCGGCTTCTTCGCCATCTTCACCCGCTCCGTCGCGCTCCAGTCGTGGACGAGTTACGTGCTGGCGATTAGCTTCCACGTGTTCCACATCCTGCTTATCATCTCCTTCCTCATGAGCCCGATTCTCTTCCGCTCCACGATCTTCTCGTCGCAGACGATGGCCAAGTCACTGCTGGAGTCTCAAGGCGTCATCAAGCACAAAAGCAGCGGCGGCGGCAGTGGCAGCACCACAAGTGGCGGTGCTGACAACAACAACAACAACAACGCCGCCCCGCTGCTCCCGTCTTCGGTGTCGCAGGCGCCGGTGTCGATCGAGAGCATCTGGGCAATCCACGACGCGCTTTTCTTTCTGGAGCCAGGCCATGTGGTGATGCCCACCACGATCGAGAACAGCTTTGGCACCCTCCGCCGTCGAAAGAACCACAAGAAAGGCGACGATAAGGACAAGAAAAGCTCGAAGAGTGGGGCAGATGAGAGGACGACGGGAGGGGACGCCGAGGATGCCAAGAAGAAGAACAACAACGACGGCGGCAAGAAGGAGAACCACGACGACACCCACACCTACATCGTGCCCCATGGCGACAGTGATGAGGATGGCGCGGGTGGCAAAGCGAGCAAGCTGCTGGCGGCGAAGCTGCGTGCTCTCACCTTAGCCGACACCGATGCAAGAGCAGCAGCGACGACAACCGAGACGGTCGAGAAGCCGCGATTGAACAGCAGCGGTGGCCGTACGCAAACGCGCACCACCGTGGCGGCGAAGCCAGCTACGCACGTCCCACCTGTCAATGCAGTCAAGCAAATGAGGGTGGCATGGGTGGGGCTTTCTACAACTTTGCGGCCCCGCCACCGGTGGCGCCGCAGCTGCCGCTGTCACAGCGTAAGAGCGCCACGCACGGGCGGGCGACGCTGTCGAAGATTCTTGACGCGTGGGAGGCGTCGCCGCTGTACTCCTCCCCGCTGGCCCTCACCCTTTTCTACTACCTCTACAACATCGGCTGCATTATCCTGCTGCTGACGGTGACGGACGGCATGCTGACGGGCCATTTTTCAGTGCTGCGACTCATCGTTTCCCTTGCGGAGCTGCTGTGGTACGTGCACCACGGCGCGCACGCCTTTGTCATCTACTGTTGGCTGTGCTTTCTCTCGCACTGGCCGCACCGCGCGCCGTACGCCGCCGCCGACCTCCCCTTCCTGCGCGACGGCACGCCGTATGCGGTGGTGTCGAAGGAGAGCGGTGAGGTGGCCATGTACTGGTTCTACCGCGCTGCCGCTGCTGACGGTCAACGCGGGGGCTACAACAACGAGGGCAAGGTCCTGCAGGATGAGCTCAACATGAAGTACTACCTCTACGACCAGGTGTGGTACCTGAAGCCGGTCGCCTCGGCCATCGCGGTGACCTACCTCGTGATGCTGTCCTTGTGCATTGCCCGCGACCTGCACCGCATGTTGGACGCCGTGGTGGGCGTGCGGGTGCTGATGGAGCCGGAGGGCTGCGTGCGGTGTCCGCTCTGCGGGGAGCTGATGGAGATCTGCCAGCAGCATCCCCGCTACCGCCGTGGCAAGTCGATGTACCAGTCCGCACGGGAAGGGACGTCGTTGTCGGTGCGGCGAACCATGTGGTGGTGGCGGTGGCTGCGCAGTGCGGTGCGGGGCAGCAGTAGCGGCCACCGCGTGCCAACCCCACGCCTCCACAGCCCCCTGTGGCGCTGGCTGCTGCCGAGCTGGTGCGGCGGCGGCCCGCAAGGCGTCGACGAGACGCTCGCGACCGACGTCAACGGCAACCCCTCTCTCGAAGCCTTCGCCAGCGACGACGCACCCTACACCGTGGAGGACATGCTGGCTGACATCGAGTTCTACGAGCAGTCCGCCGTGCGGCGCAGCGCGGCCGCCCCGCAGGACACGATGACGGAGGAAACGGCGCACCTCATGCGGTGGCTGACGGTGGTGCCGAAGGCCGACACGTCCGTCGCCGTGCCGGTGCGGGGGGACCGCAGCGGAAGCGGCACCTCGGACGGCGACGAGGCTGCCGATGCGCTTGGCCTCGGCTCCTCCGGCTCCTCATCCTCCGAAGACGAGGTGGAGCGGGGACTCGTGAAGGCGATGCCGGCGGGCACGACAGGCGGGCCCGGTGGCGGCGGCGGCAACGGAGGAGCGGCCGCAACGCGGCGACTTTCCGCGAAGGGTGCGGCCGGTGTCGAGGCGACGCGCTCCTCGATATCGTCGCGCAGCTTGCAGAGCCCCATGCATCGCCACGGCAGCGGGCAGCGGCGGCGCCACGCCTCGCACCCCCGCTCCCTCGGCTCCACCTCCAGCAGCCAGCAGCGACAGGCCAAGCCGCACCGCGTAACGCGCTTTGCGGAGGAAGTGCTCTACTGGAACTACGCCACCCGCCACGTCCACCACCGCTGCCCCAAGTTGTACCTCGACGCGCAGGAGGCGACGGACGACGAGGACGAGGAGACGGACGACACCGACGGCACCAACTCCACCGGCAGCACCAGCGAGGCTTCCTCGTCTGCGGCCTCCTCCGTCGGAGCCGGCACCCCAGTAGGGGAAAATGGCGCCGGTGGTCCAAATGCGCGTGGAGCCGCGCAGGGAAAAGGCAAGCGCGTGACGGGTACGCTGGCGAGCACCACAACCAACGCCACCACCACCGCGGCCGCCGGCGCTGCGTCCACACGCGCACACATCGGCGACGCACCGACGGCGGCCAGTCGTGCGAACTTCTCCGACCGCGGCATGCGTCGTTCCTTGTCCCCCCGCGCCGCCGCCACGCGTGAACCTCTCAACGGCGCGGCATCGACCAACGCCGCCGCAATGCCGGCAGCGGAGGAGCGACGCCGGCAGCAGCAGCAGCAGCAGCAGCCCGCCTTGCAACGCGCGACCTCCGCCGGCTCCAACCGCGGCACCGGGACGCTCTTCACCGCCGGCACCCGCAGCTACGGCACCATCGGCCCGAACTTCTCCGAGTCGCCGTCGCAGCTGTACACCCGCGCGCCGCAGCCCGATGCGCCGGCCAACCATATCGTCCAGCGCGGCGTCTACGACCCGACAAAGGAGGAGGAGGACGAGTTCCGCCCCGGCAACGCCTTTCAATCTTTCGACCGCGCCGGCTTGCTGTCGCGGCTGACCTACAGCTGGCTCAACCCCCTCCTCACCTTCGGCCTGCTGGAGCCGACGCTGCTGCGGCAGGAGCGATTCCTGCCGGCACTGCCGGAGCAGCTCCTCTCGCTGGACAACATCGCCGTCCCAGCGTGGCGGCTGTGGGTGCACCGCAAAGCGTGGTTCGCCACCTACGTCGCGAAGCCTGGGGAGCTGCTGATCCCGAGCAACGAGGCGATGGAGCGGGCAGAGGAGCAGGTGCTGTCGCTGGCGGATCTGCACGACGCCGAGATGAGCGAGGACGGTGATGAGACGGAGAGCTCCGAGGGCAAGCAGACTGTCGTCATGCTGGGCCACACGTCGCTCAAGCAAGCAGCGAAGTTCCGCCCGCAGCGTCCAAAGCGGTCGTGGGAAGAGCGCACCTTCTGGACCGTGACAGCCCCACTGCGTTACATCTTCGTGGTGCTCTTCTACTACACGTACATCGGCACGTCCCGCACGGTGCGGCGGACGCGGCGGCGACTGGTGCGGGAGCTGTTGAAGGACCGCCTGGTGGCCGCCGCGGAGGACATGTACGACGAGCACGGCTATCAGGCGATGGAGGCGAATGAGGCACTGGAGGAGGCGACGTGGGCATTGGCGGAGATGGCGTCGTCATGCGGCAGCAGCGCCGCGGCTCCGTCCGCCGGCTCCGCCCTGCCCACCCACATGCGCCGCCAGCTCGCCCTCAGCGACGTGAGCTTGTACCACCTCTTCATGGAGCACCCGTGCGGCCGGCGCTTCCTGCTCGTCGCGGCCCCGCTGCTGCTGCTCAGCGAGCTGCTGGCGCTGTCCGTTGTGCCGGCGCTGGTGACCTTCGTGCAGTACCTGCAGAAGGTGGACAGCATCGAGATTCTACCGGGCCGGCGCGAGACGGCTGGCGAGCAGGAGAACGTCAGCACGGCGCTGCTGCTGGCGGCACTGATCGGGGTGCTGCTGCTGCTGCAAGGGGTGGCGCAGAGCGCTTACGTAAGCCAGGTGCAGCAGGCTGCAATGGAGGCACGGACCTGCGTGCGGGCGATGGTGCTGGAGAAGACGCTGGCCCTGCCACTGGCCCAGCGCACCTTTACTGAGAGCGAGGTCGTCACCCTGGCGACGGAGGAGGCGACGCGGGTGGCGAGGTGCCTCCTCTCGCTGCACCACACCTGGTCCTGCCCACTGCGGGTCGGGCTGCTCTCGCTGCTGCTCGGCTTCTACTTGGGCTGGGCCGCGGCGGCGGTGGCGTGCGTGGGGCCGTTCATCATCGTGCCGTGGCTGCGTGCCGCCTCGCATGGGAGCCGGCAGTGCCGCCACGCCGCAGCGGAGGCGACGGCGCCGCGACTCTCGCTGCTGCAGCAGGCCCTCGGCCACATTCGCGAGGTGAAGGGAATGCTGCTGGAGGGGCAGCTGATGCGGCGGCTGCGCAAGGCGCGGGAGGCCGAGGCCGCGCACGCGGAGGAGGTCGCCATGGCGGAAGGCGCCTCCAGCATGCTGTCGGGTGGTGTCACGGCGCTGCTGATGGTCGTCGCCCTCGGTGCGGAGTGCGTCTTCTCGGAGAAGGCGCTGCGGGAAATGGACGTGCTGTTGCCAACCCTCGTCATCTTTGTGCTGCTGACGGCGCCGCTGCTGGAGCTGCCGACGCTGTTCACGGTGGTGGCGCGCGGCTTTCTGTCGATGAAGCGCATTGAGGCCTACTTGCGACAAACCCCTGACGAGTTTGTGGGCACCTGGGTGGACCTGACGACCTTCTCCGCGATGCAGCAGCAGCTGCGGCAGGACAACCCGGGCAGTGCGCTTCTGCACTACCGCCGTGGCAGCGTCGTGTGCCGCGACTCCTCCTTCACCTGGCAGCACGACTTGACGGAGGAGTCGCCGGCCACCCTCCTGCGCGACGTCGACGTCTGCATTGAGCCTGGCCAGCTCGTCGTGGTGCAGGGGTCGATGGGCTCGGGCAAGAGCACGTTGCTGCTCTCCATCCTTGGCGAGGTGAACCGCTGTGTCACCGCCCGCGGGTCGGAGATCGGCGACGGCAGCACGACAGACTATGAGTCGGAGAGCTCCTTCTCCGTCGTCTCGGCGTCGGAGGCGGCGGCGGCAGCGGCGGCGGTGGCACGCGTCAGTGTCCCGCGGAGCGGGATGGAGAACGACAGCATGCACAGTCGTGCCGGCAGCCACGTCTTGTCGAACACCACCGCCAGCACCTTGCCCTACCCGCATCGTGGCAGCGGCAGCATCGGCGGCGCGGACCCGGCCAGCGTGGCGGCTGCTGCCGCGGCGGCGGCGGCACAGGGCATATTCGTGGCCTCACCGACCGAGTCGAGCGATGGCCGGCGGCGACGGGCGAGCCAAACCATCACCAGCAGTAAAACAAGCGGCCCTGGGTCTGCCGAGGCGACGCTGGCACGCATCGCTACCACCGCGGCAGCAGCGGCAACAGCGCGGAGCGCAGCCCAGAAGGAGCGCGACGACTCAAAGAACCGCACGGCGAGCAGCGCCTCTCGCAGCGGCGTGCCCACGTCGCCCTTCAGCGACCCAGACGGCGCGAACAGCACTGTCGCCCCCACGGAAGCCTCGCAGCTGCCGCCACCAGGGCTGGAGGATGGGGAGAGCAGCACGGGTGGCTTCCTCGTCTTCGGCTCCTGTGCGTACTGCGCCGAGGTGCCGTGGCTGCAGAACGACACCATTCGGGCGAACATTATGTCGAGCGGGGGCCCGGTGCAGCTGGAGCGGTGGTACTACACCGTCCTGCGGGCCTGCGCGCTGAGCGCTGACGTGGCGGCGCTGCCGCAAGGCGACGCCACCGTCGTTGGCGACCGCGGCGAGGTGCTGCCTCTCAGCATGCGGTGCCGCATCGCGATTGCCCGCGCCGTCTACTCCAAGTCTCACGTCTACTTGTTTGACAGCGTCCTCTCGCCGCTGGAGCCGTCCATCCAAGAACACATCATCCGCGAAGTCTTCCACAAGCTGCTGCGGAAGCGGACGGTCATCTTGGCCAGCAACGTCGGCCTGCGCTCCCTGCGGCCGCACCGCGTCTTTAGTCTCGTGGAGGGCGGCATGGTGCGGGAGGACACGGAGCTCTACAAGGCCGTCTCGTCACTGAACGCACGCAGCGACGAGGACGAGGACAGCGAGGCGGACACGGCGAACCCCACCGCAAACAACACTATCAACAAGAGGAGCGGCAGCGGCAGCATGCACAACATTGACGAGAGTCGCGGCGGTGGTGACGACGCCGCTGCCGGCCACGCCTCCGACAGCCACAGCAGTCGCAGCAGCACCAGCACGAGCAGCGGCAACACGAGCCAGGGCACGGCAGCCCCGCTGCTGCCCACGCTCTACGCCGAGGAGTTCGAGGAGGCGCAGGAGGAGAGTGAGATGGACGTCTCGCAGGCCTTCGAGCACGACCCGATGGCCGCCGCCACCACGCTGCTCTTCGACGGCGACGAGGACTTCGGGCCACGCGACCCGCTCTTCGCCGACCTCGCCGACCGCCACGACGGCGGCGCCGGCCTCGACGGCATGGGCGGCGGCGGCGCTGGCCTGTCGAGCTCCTTCTTCTTCGCCAACAGCGGGACAAACAGCGGCGTGCTGCGGCCGCGGCGCACCGTCCACTTCCACCCCCGCTCTCCCACTCGGCCGGACTCGCAGCTGCGCAGCCTTGGCACCTCTGGGCGGACCTCACCCGGCGCCGTCGCTCTGCCCCCGCCGGTGATTCCCTTCCAGGACACCGTCAACACTAAGTCTGACGCCTCCGCCACCGCAGCGGGCAGCAGTCGCCAGTCGTCCGCGCTACTGCACGACGCCGCCGACCCGTCGCACGGGGAGGGCAATGACGGGACGGCGACGTTGTCCACCGGCTCCATCAGCGGAGGGGCCAGCAGCTGCTCCACCGGGCAGTACATCCGCAACCACTACGCCCAGCAGCTCGAGCGGGAGCGCATGCTGCGCCACCGTCATCGCCTCTCCTTCTTCATTTTTCTGCGCTTTATGGGCGGCCAGGTGCTGTGGCTCCTCTGCACCACGGTGCTGCAGCAGCTTGTCTTCATCGGCATCGACATCTGGTCTGCGGTGTGGCTCGCCGTCATGGCGAACGCAAAGCTGACGAGTGGCGTGGAGAGCAGCACCAGCACCGGCGGTGGTAGGGGCAACAGGGTCTCGTCCACCTACGCCAAGGTGCGCCACCAGCTCTACACTTGGACCACAGTGACCGACACGGTCTTTCTGGCCACGGTGTCGGGCCTCACGGTGCTCATGATGGTCCTGACGCTGCTGCGCTCCCGCGCCGTCTACGTCGGCGTCTACGGCACGATGCACTTTATTTACAACCAAATTGTCAGCCGCATTCTGCACGCCCCGGCGTCGTACTTCGACAGCCGCATCATCGCCCTGCTAACCCGCGTGCTGGAGAGCGACGCCGCGGTGGCGGAGTACCGCGTGCCTGGCACGGCGGAGGTGCTGCTGAGCTGCGCCGTCCAGGTCTTCTTCATCGCCGCCTGGAACGCCTTTGTGAACCCGATCTTTGTACTGCTGCTGCCCGTCACCGTCTCCCTCTTTTACCACATCTCACAGCGGCACGCAGTGGTGCTACGCGAAGTCCGCAAGCTCGAAGTCGGCTCCGTCAGCGGCATGGCGGATATCTTGCGCGAGGTTTATCAAGGTGCGTCGACGGTGCGGTGCATGGCGTTGCAGGACCGCCTCCGCGAGGAGTACTGCCGCGCGCTGGACACGGTGAACACGGCGTCGATGGTGGCCTACCTGGCGGATCGGTGGGTGGAGCTGCGGCTGCACGTTCTGACAGCCCTCGCCGTCTGCAGCGCCGCCATGCTCGGCGTCGTCTTCACCTTTAATTACTCCCGCCCGAGTCTAACCGCAGTGGCGGTCATCGTGGCGCTGCGATCGGGGCCGGTGCTGTGCACCATGAGCAAGAGCCTGGGCGAGTTCTCGGTGACGGAGTGGATCTCGGTGCAACGCCTCATGAGCCTCTGGAGCGTCCCGCAGGAACCGCTGACACTGGATGGGGAGGCGGACCTGTACAACTACAGCCACATCCGCCGCCGCGCCAGCGGCTTCTACGTGGAGCTGGAAGGTGGACAGGACGCCCCGCTGCTGGACCTGGTCGGCACGCCGATCAGCTCCCCCAAGACACTGGCCGCCGTGAGTCACCAGGAGCACCAAGGCGTGAAGCAGCGGCAGGCGAGTGCGATGGCGCGCGACAAGCAGCCAGGGGCGGTGCAGGACACGTCTGTTTCCGCAGCAACGGCGGCAGCATCACCGCAGTCGCCGCTCTCAGCGTTTGCGGCCGCCTCAACGTCGTCGTCCTCGGACGCTGCGGCGGAGCAGAGCGCCACGCACGTGCCGAGTGGCGAGGTGGCGACCATGACGCTGCCGCAGCTGGAGCTGCGCAACGTCTCGGCTCGGTACCGCACCACCCTCCCCTACGTGCTGCGCCACGTGAACCTCGCCGTCTACCCGCGCGAGCGACTTGGCGTGGTCGGCCACGCGGGCCAAGGCAAGGGCTCGCTCTTCAACGTCCTCATGCGACTCGTCGACGTCATCGAAGGCGGTGGCGTCTTCATCGACGGCGAGAACGCGGCTCGGGTGCCGTATCCGATCCTGCGTGGGTGGTTTGGCTTGATTCCACAGGAGCCGCTGCTCGTGCACGGCTCGTGGCGCAGCAACCTTCTCATGGGCTACCACCCCGAGCACCGCCTCTTCCTGGAGAGCGCGAACCGCAAGAACGACCGCCCGTACCTGCCGATTAAGACTCTCGCACGGCAGCAGCAGACGACGAAGGCGAGGAGGGGCGACAAGCAGCGTGGCAGTGCTGACCGCACCACCACCACCGCAGACCTCGCAGCAAACCTGGCGGCGCGGGGGCAGGACGACGTCGACGAGGCGTCGCCGCTGGTGGCAGGCGGGGCGGGTGGCCGACACCGCAGCAGCGGCCGTCACTACGCCACGATGGCCAGTGCGGGGGACAGCGCGGCGTCGCTGCCCATGTCGGACAGCGCCGGCAGCAGCGATAGCGCGCGGGCCTACATGGACGGGGATGGGCAACAAGACAGGGTGCGGTACATGGACAGCATGGAGGAGGCGGACGGGCTGAGCCGCGACGCCAGCCGTGGGCCGACTGAGAAGCGAGGCGGGGTAACGGCCACCCTGGCCGGCGCGGCACGGCGGCTGCGCGACCGACTCTCGCCTTTTCACCGCCGGAGCAGCCGCAGCAACGGCCGCCGCGAGCGGACGCCGTCGGGCGACAACGTCAGCGGGGGAGCCTCGCGGGCGAACAGCGCGAGCGGGCCGCACCGCCGTCCGCGCCGCCGCCGCGGCAGCCGCCAGCCGAGCAGCCGCGCCGTCTCGGGACACCCCGTGGAGGGCCCGCGGCAGCCGGTGGAGGACGCTGCGTTGTGGGCCGCGCTGCGGGCGGTTGGGCTGGATGCCGTGGTGGAGTTCGACGGCGGCCTTGACGCCCCGCTGGCCGGCGGCGACGTGTCGGAGACGGACCTGACGGAGTCGCAGTGCCGGCTGCTCTGCCTCGCCCGCGCCGTCCTCAACAAACCACCGATTGTGCTGCTGGAGGACGCCGTGCTGTCAGGGGCGGAGGCGCAGACGGATCGGGCGATCCGGCGGGTGTTGGCGAACGAGCTGCGCGACTCGACGGTGATCATCATCGCGCACCGCATGTCGACGGTGCTGAACCTGTGCACGCGCGTCGTGGCGGTGCGAGCGGGGACGCTGCTGCCCATTGCGGACTTGCGGTCTGCCGCTGCGTCGGTGGCCACCTCGCCGCAGCCGAAGGACGCGTCAGAGACGGCCGAGTCTAGTAGAGCCTCACTGAATGACCTGAGCACGCCGGCGCTGTCCGCCAACATCCACCCTGATGTGCTGAAGCAACTTTCCTACTACGTGGAGTAGTTGTGGTGCTCGGTTGTGAAGGTGTGTTGCGAGGGGATATCTTAGTCATTTCGGCTTCCTCAGTGGTCTTTTTTTTTTTGTTTGCGTTGTGATGAGAGACAGCTGCGCTTCGTTTGACACGCCCGTCACTGTCTTCTTAGAAACAATCTTTTGGGTTTCTTGTGCACTGCTTCGGTGGCGTTGTTCGCCAAGGTCCTATAATTCATGAAAAAAAAATAGAAGAGAAGGAGGAAAGGGTGCATCATCCACAAAGACTCAAGCTAGAAAACTGTGTAAAGTGAACGATTGCTTTGGATTCTTGGATCTGTGAAGAGCTGTTCCTTGAAGAGGTAACGGGTGGTGTGCATTTTCCTGTTTCAAAAAAAAGGCACGCAGATGAAGTCGTCAATGACCCTTCCTCGATCAAGTTGTGTTGGGTTCACCGTTGGCTTTGCAGCAGCAACTGTGCTTCTCCACACACACATACCCCCACCCACACGTGACTCCTTAGAACTAGAGTATGCGGCTCCACTCTTCGTGCGCTCTACTGCCTTCTCATCTTTCTCTGATCATTTTACTATTTCAACAACAATAGGTAGAAAGGTGCCTTTGTTCTTGCTCCCTTCAGTACACCTCGTGACTTTGACGCATAGAAGTACTCGAGACCGAGTTCGTTGTACGTTCCGTGTTCAGCCACCGGAGGTGAACACAAGCATTCTGAAGAAAGGCGTTGGTCCGTTGAGTTTTACACTGAAGCTGAGACGCAGCTTTTCTTGACAAGGCAAAAAATGCTGCGTCGCTTGGGTTGCACAGGCGAGGCTGCCGGCGCGGCATCCGTTTGCTTCATGCGGAAGCTCTCCATCACAGCGTCCGCTTTGCTGTGCCGCCAAGCTGAGGCGCAGATAGCGCACCCAACTCTCCGTAGTTCCACTGCACCGGCAGCTCGACAAGGCAGCCTCTCGACTCTGCAGTCCGCCCTGCGCACACCACTCAGAGAGTTCGGCACCTCACGCAGCCTCTGCGCACCATCGCTGACTTCGCCGTCGTCTTCATCGTCGGCGCGAAAGCTGCGTGGTGGACGCCGTTCATCAAGTGGAAAGCACGGCAGCCGACCTCTTCACGGCGGTGGTGGATCTCGAAAAGATCCTGCGGGTGGCAAGACACACAATAAAGGCTTGAGGTCGACAGACCGCGGTGCGAACGGTGCACCCGCCACTCATGAGACGCCGTGGATGGACTCGGCAGAAAGCAGGAGAATGGCAGAAGGCTATGTGTTCGAGGAGCAAGACCAAGACCTGCACGAGAGCGAAAGTGTCGGTCCATCGAGAAGACAGCGTGAGCACTCTAACATGCACACGCCCAACTCCGCGGTGGAGTCCACGGACGCCTCTGTTGCCTCGCCGCACGCTGAGCAGCGGACGAACGAGGCGGGGTGGGGCCTGGAGGGCGTTGATGCCACGACCGGTAAGACAGCGCTGGAAGAGTTGTACGACCGCAACCTTCGTCGCATCCACCGCGTCCTTGAGCAGCCGCTGCCCCCAATGCCGCAGGATGGCAGCGTCGACCCGGACTTCTTCGTCGGCTTCGCCTCCTACAGCTACCAGCTGCGCGATCAGTACCGCGCCGTCCTCGCACGTGAGCTACGGGTGCCGGTGAAGGCGGTGCGGCTCTCCGTGGCGTGGAGTGGCCGTTTCAACGTGAAGCGCTTCGGCAGGGTGCAAAAGGTGTGTGGTGTGTGCTTAGACCGCGATGTACTGTCGCAAAACGGCGGAGAGCACGTCGTCGAGGGCAAGAGGGAAGGTTCGATGCACCACGACTTGTCGGACGCACTGCAGCAACGCATTGCCACCCTCGTTGCTGCCATCAACACCCACACCCGCGAAGACTTGCTGCAGGTGCAGCTCTTCCAAGCCTCTCCGCCCCTTCCGGAGGTGGAGTTTGCGCTGTCGCGGCAGGAGCATCGGCTTCTTTACCACCTGCACGAGTGGCTGCGTCGACACGTCTTGCAGCGCGCCGTTGCCGTGGTGGTCTGCGGCGTGCCGCCACCTCCCCTTCCTTCGCCATCCGCACAGCAGCAACCGCCGCAGTCATCGTCTCACGTCAAGGCCAACAAGGGAAAGAAGACGCCGGTCGACACGGCAGCGGCAGAGTCCCAGGAAATGCAGCAGCGGTACACGGCGTGGCAGCAGAGGGCGTGTGCGGAAACGGCGGCGCAGCAGCGCGAGGTGGAAAGCCGCTGGCTGCGTCTCTTCCACCGTCGGGAGGTGGTGCCAGCAGTGCTGAGTCTAACAGAGCTGGCGTCTCGAGTCGCCGTCGCCGTTGCAGGCGGCGCGTGCCCTGGTGTGCGGTGCGCTGCAACGGGAGAGAAACAAGAGGCATCGGTGACGGAGGGGGCGACGCCAAACGAGGAGGACGAGGAGGCTGTGTACTTGAGCGGCCCTCTCTCCTCTCTCATACGGGAGATCGTCGACGCTGCTGCGGATAGCGTTAGTGTCGCTGGTGCGGCAGCAGGCCAGATGGGAACTGAGCCGCGCGAAGACGAAGACGCACCGACGGCTGGCAGCCCGCGTGCTGAACAGCCTCAGCGCGCCGTCAAAGACGTGTTGCTGCCTCCGTCGGCGACAGGCCCCGCCACAGAAGCTTCGACGAGAGTGCTCGCACTGAGAACGCCTGCGCAGCAGGAAGCGGCGCTGCGGTGGGTGCGACTTGTCTTTCAAGCACTGTTGCTACGTGAGGCGCACAGCGGGGAGGTGTCAGGCTGCTCTTCCGCCTCACTGCCGGGGTTTGCCACGACGAGTGCGTCGGTAAACGTTTCGCTGCCCGCCCTCTTCGCGCAAGGGGTGTACGCGGGCGGCCGTGACGAGGTTTTGTATCTGCAGCACAACCGGGCGGCGATGGATGCGCTGCTCCTGCACCCGCACGAGATCTCCTTCAAGAAGAAGTTCGTGAGCCGCCTGCGAAATGGACATCGCAGACCGCAGATGGAGGCGGAAGCGGCTGCGCCGCACTCGAATGGTGGTTGAGCAATGCTTGTGTGTCCCTTGGCAAGGCTGTCTGTCAGGCAGCGAGAGTTCAGCTGGATACTTCCTCTTTTTTTCTTTTTTTTGTTTGTTGCACCTCCTTGTCGTCACATATTTCACTTTATCTAACAAATAAAAATAACGGCTCATCACCTTGACCTGCAATAAAAGAAAAGAAAAGAGTAGAAGAAAATGAATTGCATGGTGAGGCGGTGAAGCGAGTATTCGAGCAAGAGCCACAATGGCAGCGTACCGGCATGCTGCAGATGGGGTTGATACCACGCTGACCGGTCAGCAGTGCCGGCGGAATGAAGCCTACACATTTCATACGGCTGCTTTCATGCTGTCTCTCTCCCGTTGTTGTTCTGTCCGCGCAATCGCTGTGGAGGACGCGCGCAGAGGACACAACGCAAGCGCTGCTCACCTGTCAACAGGGGCCTTTTGTAGAAGGATGGTGCTTCTCTTGTGTTCCTTCACGTTC